>JABUQX010042253.1:0-17500 GCA_015478945.1 Trachelipus rathkii | reverse complement strand
ATCTATCTATCTATCTGTCTATCTATCTATCTATCTATCTATCTATCGTTTAAATTACCACCACACACAACACTATATTCGATTATATATATGAATATATATATATATATATATAGTATATATATATATATATATATACATATAATTTATATATATATATTATATAACTATATATATATATATTTATATATATAATATATTATATATATATATATATATTATATATTATTATATATATATATATATATATATATATTATTATATATTATATATATACTATATACTAATATATATATAGTCTTTGTATTAAGAGCTAAACTTCCATATTTCATCATCGTAGAAAAGTTGCCTATTACCTCTCTTGAGACTCTCAAAATTAATCCTTATAATATGATTTTAAACCGTTTTTACTTCTTTAAATGTTTTTTCGCTGTGTTTTCTCATTTATTAATTTTTTCCAATAATATTTTCTTTATTTAAAGTCATTTGATGATAAACAGAAATGAGAGAATAGAGTGATGAGAGAGAGAGAGAGAGATGACAGAAGAGAGAGAGGAGAGAGAGAAACTGAGAGAGAAGAGAGAGAGTGATTTAAACTTATTTTTCTTCTGTTTTCTAAGATTTTATGAGGAAACCTAAAAAAGTGTCAAAGTTTCTTATCTCTCTCAACGTGCAATTTTTGATTGAATGATATTTTTTCTTATTCTATATTGATGATCTGGTTCATGTGTGTGTATGTTTGTGTGTGTTTTTGTGTGTTTATAGTTCACATGTCTTCTCCAACTCTTCTCTCATACTCTACGGATTTCCATTAAAAGCTGATAATTATTAAATCCATATTTACACCGTTTTTAACCCAAATTCATTATATTGTTTCCTTGGAAATTGTTATTCCCGCTAGATCAGTCACCTCTGTTATCTAACTTTATTTTTGTTTCACTAATTTTCTACTCCTATGTGCATCTTGTTGTGTCACTTTACTTTATGTTTTTGCTGTTTTTTTTTTTTGTGTTTTTTTGTGTTTTTTTCTGCATGAATGTCCGCCATTTACGGGCAGGGCCGTATTCAAGAAGGGATAGAAAATTAATAATAAAAATAATAAAAATACTGTCCTCATACTCTTTTCATTTAGTTTCATTAGTTTTCTTACTCCTTTTATTCTCTCTTAGAAACATTTCCTCTTATTATATATATATATATATAATATATATATTATATATATATATATTATATAAATTATTATATATAATATTTATATATATTATGATATAGACTACTATATATATATAATATATTATATATATATACTTAAAGGTGAAAGCTTAATACGCTTTATAATATTATATAAGGGTAAATGCTTAAGTAAAAAATGATACTAAAGGAATTGGTTTAAGATCCTTCTAAGTTTTAAAATTAGTACTTTAATTTATTTAGTAGTAAGTCTCATATTAGGCTCTTTCAGCCCCCCCCTAACGAAGCTCTCTGTTTTCTTTAGTAACACATTCTGACAGAGGGCCTCGTTAGGCTGAAAGCTAATGTGAATAGAGACTTATCTACTAAATAAATTAGTACATATTTTTAAAAATTTAGAAGGATCTTAAACCCTTCCTTTAGTTCATTTTTTTGCTTAAAGTCATTTAGCAATCTTTGGCATACATTATATATATATATATTTATATATATATAATATATATATATATATATATATATATATATATATATATAATATTATATAATTATATATATATATAATATATATATATATGTATATAATATGTTGTGTGTGTGTGTGTGTGTGTGTGTGTGTGTGTGTTTTGTGTGTCTTGATTTTTTGTTATTGTTGTGCTTTCATGAAAATGTAATAATTTTTCATATAGGTATTATGTTATGTCTGTGAATGTACATGTCAAAACTTTGAAATCATCAATATCGTATATCTCTTTACTCAGATTTGCTGAATAAAATAATTTTCCTTTCATAAAATGAATAAAAAACGTAAATAAATTAACAACAGAAAAAAAAAACACACAAAAAACAATTACCTTGACTACATTAACATAAAACAACTAAAAAATGAAGAAAACAAGAAAACAAAATTTGCAGTTTTATGACGAATATAAGACGACTATAAAATTTACCAAAATGTATTAAGTCAATCTCAAAAGAGATAAAATGAGTAAAACTCCATCCATTAAAACCTCATAAAGCATTCAACAATTTCAAAGCCTGGCACCTCAGTGACGGTCTTCATTATTCTATAATTACCGTATAATTTACGATGTTTACTACATTCTAAACTTCACAAAATGTCACGGAAATTTGTTGTGATGAAAAAATTAAACAAATAATTCATTTTAATGTGATTTTTTTAGATAAACTTGAAAAAAAGCTTAATTTTATCATGTTTCCCCCAAAGCATATATTTTGTATATATTTTAAATTATACATTTATTATTCTATAATTAATAAATACTATACAATCTTCACGATATACTGAACTTCACAGTTTGTTCCGGAAGTTTGTTGTAAATGCAGATTAAAATAATAAAATATTTTGGTTGTGATTTTTTGCGTTAAACTTGAAAAAAAGCTTTATTATATATTGTTACCCCCCCAAACAATATGCTTTGCATATATATAGTGTACGATAGTATTAGCATTTTTGTATCTTTTTTTTATTTAATTAAAAAATATTTATATTTAAATTAGTCCTTTGTTTAAGTAAATGGACATCAGAATATATCCCGCTAGTAGTACAAAACTAGATATTCAGGCATTTATAAGGCCATTACTTACTTCATTTAATATTTACGACTATATTATATATATATATATATATTCATATGATATTATATTATATAATATATTATATATATATATATAATATAATATATATATATATATATATACTAATATATTAATATATATTATTATATAATATATATATATATAGGATCAGTCGATTATCAGCTTCCACCTTAAATACATATCGAATTGTGTATGAATTCGAACAACATTCATAAAATCCGAAGTGAAAATGCTAAAATCAAATTGAAACTTTAATATAAATTACTAAAGCAGCTTCACACTCAAAAAAAAAATATTAAAAACATAACCTACTTAATGTATTATATATATAATGTAATTTACTTTTATATTCATATTTATTCCACTCTGATTTTTAAAAAGAAAAAAAAAAAAAAAAAAAAAAAAAAAAAAAAAAAAAAAAGAAAAAAAAACGCATGCAATTTCTGAACATAAACGTACTAAAATGTTGCTAGAGACATGTGCATGAAGCGTTCAGCATATACTCGTCAGTTTTGTATTTTTTTTTTGGTTTTTCCAATTATTATTGCCAGTATATGATTACTAACAATGAATTTAAGTGTTGACGGACATGCTTCAAAAAATTATATAGGACTTTGTTTTATGACTCCGTCAGTTGTTTTTTTTAATTATATTGCTAGATAGATAGACTTACACAAATGAATTTAAGTTGGGTTAACCGGACATGATTTCAAAAGTTCGAAATAGTCTTTAAATTAATTATTTAACCAATCACTTTTATGTTTAAATATTTTTAAAAAGTGAAAATATTTTTAGATAATGTTTTATATATATATATATATATATATATATATATATATAATAATATATATATATATTAATAATATATATATATATATATATTATATATATATAATATATATATATATGTTTTTATTGTTTTGATATGGTTCAGAGGAGCTAAGGAGACATGAACAGTAGACCCAAAGATATCAGGATTCGGTCTCTCGGCCTCTAGTGGAACGACGGGGGGGACTTCGTCCCCCCCTCTGTCCCATCGTCTCAAGCCCCCTAATGGAAATATTGCTTCCTTGGAAACCTTAATAACAACTTACTCGCATAATTGACTAAATAAAATTGCTTTAAAAAAAATGATTATTATATTTATTATATTATTATATTATTATTATTTTATTATATATTATTATATTATATGTATTATAATATATTATTATTGAATTAATTATTATTATTATTATATTATATTATTATTATTATTATTATTATTATTATTAATATTATTTATTATTATTATATTATTATTATTATTATTATATTATTATATTATATTATTATTAATAAAATAATAATTAATAATAATTAGTAATATTATTATATTATTATTATTATTATTATTTTATTATTATTATTAATTATTTTTATATTTATTATTTATTATATTATGAATTAATATATTATTATTATTATTATTAATTAATATTATTATTATATTATTATTATTTATTATTATTATTATTATTATTATTATTAATTATTATATTGTACTTTAATATTGGTTTTTATAAATTCATGACTAAAAAATTCTCCTTTAAAGCGAGTACCGAAGCCAAATAATGTATAAAAGAAATGCCTTTTCTTTACGAAAAATCTATCGCAAAATTCAAAGGCCTTACACAATATTTAGCTAGGTTGTATAAAAAGTGTATTGAAAAAGGTGTCAGAAATTTAGTGAAAAGTACGTATCTAGGATTTGTTTCATACATCTTTTTTTTTTTTTTTTTAACTTTAACAAAAAAAAAAAAGTAAAAAACTAAAATTTCTCAAAATTACTTTTAGTCCATTACTATAACTTTCGTGTGTGAATTGTTACAAAGCAAGTAATTAAAACCAATGCATCTATTTTCAATAACTAAACTTATTACAAAATGCAATCGCTTTTTGTATGGGTTTATTATGCGTTTATAAAATTATGATCCAATCTTAAACTAACTGAAGCTGATAATCAACAAGAGCGCTATATGGGATATATATATATCATTATAATATATATATATATATAATATATATATATAATATCAATATATATATATATTATATAATATATATATATTATAATTATATATATATATATATATATATATATATACTATATATATATATAATATTTGTCGTTTGAAAAGCGAACGTCAAACTCATAAGCGGACAGTTTTGGTGAAAATTAGGTTTTCAGTTCCGCTGAAACAAATTACTGCCTAGAGTCTTAATGATGAATGTTCTCAGCTTTACGAGATGATTTTATTGGTCTTAAATCAACTATGAGAAGAACTAATTAAAAATTAAATCCATTTTTTGTTACTAAACAAGTTTTTTTTAATTTAATTTCATGCAATTGTTGTTTCGTAATATATAGAAAATCGTAAGAAACATTAAAAACGCAAAATCAAAGCTTACGAAATTGAAATACCATTTGACTCGTTTTTGCTCGCTCTCTCTCTCTTCTCTCTCTCTCTCTCTCTCTCTCTCTCTCTCTCTCTCTCCTCTCTCTTCTTCTCTCTCTCTCTACTCCCTCTCTCTCTCTCTCTCTCTTCTCTCTTCTCGCTCTCTCTCTCTCGTGTCTCACCAACATAAAAAGAGGAGCCCCACACACACACAAAAAAATCTTTACAAAAAATTTTAAAAATTATTTTAAATTATTTTTTTCCTTTAAATTACTCTTTTGTAAAATTACTAAATTGTAGCTTAAATCCTTTGCATTTAGGTGACAATATATATTATATATAATAAAATATATAATATATATATATATAATATTATATATATATATAGTATATATATAGTTATATATATATACTAATATATATATTACCATGATAAAGATATTTAAGGTATTAAAGAAAATACACTTTCAAAATTAAACTCAAATTTTATCTTTAAATTTATTCAGACAGCGTCAAAAGTTCTTATCAAAATATATCCCAAAATATGATATAAAAAATTACTTTTCAAAGATTTTTAGATCCACATCGAAATTTCCGGAAATTATTTTTTATGCTTTTTTTTTTTTGTTTTATGCTTTTAAACTTTTTTCCCCCAAAAAAGTATTTTTTTCTTTTTTATTTTCTTCTTTTTTGGTGAAAATCGATTTTATGAACATTATGAAATTGGAATTATTTTCAGGGCCTAGAACCATCCAAAAACTAGAACAAAATTCAAACTTTTTAATAGAATTTCTTAAGTTCTGCGCGACCCATCACACTGTAAACACTGTGTGTTCTACTTGTAACAGGTACGATAGATTCTCCTGTCTTCAATTATTTCGATTGTATTTCTTCCCGTTTAGGCATGAGGATGAGCCTTTCCCAAGTCTTTTTCAACTAATCCTTTGAAGCAGTCGCACAAAGCAACGAAAAACAACTGGAGAAGCAAAGCTTTTTCTCCTCCTACATCTGCTATGTGAACTAAATGTAAAAGAATGTAACATTACAATGACGATTGATTTCGGGCTGGGGATGAAGATAATGTAAATTTTCAGAATTGATTTTATTTTTCAGGATTTTTAACACTGAATAGATTTCTACGTTTATTTTCACATAAATTGAAAAATAATAATAATATTAATAATAAAATAATAATAATATATAATAATTAATAATAATTAATATAATAATAAATAATAATAATAATAATAATAATATAATAATAATTAATAATATAATAATAAATTAAAAATAAGTAATAATAATATAATAATATTAATATAATAATAATAATAATATAATATATGAATAATAATAATTAATAATATTAATAATAATTAATAATATAATAATAATAATATAATAATAATAATATAATAATAAAATAATAGAATAATATAATAATAAATTTAAAAACTTTTCTAAGCTCCTCAAAAACATTTAAAACAGTTTTTTCAGTTGACTTTTTCGGAGATGAATTGCTTTGAATAAGAACAATTTATCGCCTTCTGGAAATGATCCGACCTTTCGTTCTCCTCACGTTAACCATTTTCAAGGATATGACTTTATTTAACAACAATCTAAAATTAAATAAAATAATACAATTAGTACAAATATAATTAAGGTATTAAAACATAATTATAATAATAATACAGGAAAGATTTGAAGTTCATAATTTAGATTCTGTCTTTTTTTTCTCTTTTCTTCCAATAAAATTGTTAAGGTGATAGACATTTGCGTCCTATTTGTATATTATGTCCAGGCTTATGTTTTCTTATAAGAGTCTAAGATCAGAAATCATTCTTTTTGTGCAACTATCTATAAAGTAATATCACTATTTCGTTGCTGTGGGATTTTGTCATGTTCCTAACCTGTATTATGTGTTGTATTTTTTACTACTTAGGTACTTTGCATACTTGCATTACACACAGTATTCAAGGACCAAACTCACAGTATACACACGCATATGCAGGAAGAACATGACGATAAATCCCACACCTTGACGCAATTTCGATATAGTGAATCTAACTTTAAAGATTCTTCTTTTGACTATCATACATAAGATACACTGGCATTCAGTCTTTTCGTGGGAAGAGTTAAGAATACACGGTAAGTCTCTAATACTCATTACCAAATGACTCTGCTCTCTGGTAAGCCATTTGTTTATCAGAAAAATTATTCTAACAAATTCTTCTTCTGTCCCATTGGTTCTTCAATAAGAAAGCACTGGAGTCAAAATCAATATATACTTTTCTAAGTTTTGAGAATACGATCTTATTCTAACGTTATTGCACTTTATACAGTTGGAAACTCTGTATCTCTAGTCAGATTATCATACAGCAAATCTAGATATGAATTTCCGAATGATATTTTTAACTGAAATGACTAATGAATTCCATCTAATTCTGCTTATAGCTCATTTCAGCACATTTTAAAATTCTAAACGACATGAATGCAGATCATAGGCTATGAAAATTTTCCATTCGCCTGTGCTATTGTAAGGGAGCATAAAGTCTGTAAATTTCTCTGAGGATGTCTTTCTGAGTACGTTAATGAGAATACATGAAATGATCCACCTATTGCTTATTGCGAAAACAAACGTGGGATCTCGCATAACTTCTTCGTTATACTATGGGTGGTTAATCATTGTGGCAGTACCCCTTGAAATAATACCGACTATTGTTTTCATCTGTCTTCGTAAAGATGTGCTCTATACTTGGTTTAAGTTGTTCCACAAATTCATTTATGATAAATATTTCGTCCACTCCAGTGTTGGAAGAGTGAATATGAAGTAGGATTGGTGATAATCTATCAGCATAGAAGTCTCTTCATAAACCGATTTAATGAATTCTTTAATTGTGACTTATACGCTTATCAAAGCTTTACCAGGTAACATTATAAGTCGACACCACTTTTATCAATAAATAATGGAGGAAACTATTTCATTATTCTTCAAGTCCTGATTATTTACAACTTTTGAATGTTTATTGATAAAATTGCGAAATCATCAAATATATCTAGAAGGCGCTATTCAATTATCACACTCGAACTTAGGTAAATATGGGAAAGCCCTTCATCCATTCTCAATATTTGCAATAAGATTAACTTTATATATCTCACGATTATTCATCAATCTGAAACTTTGAATTAATAATAGTTTTTATCTATTTGTCCTTTACTTTTCTACTCAAATTACTTTTCCATCAATGCTTTTTTGGACACTATCAAGGTTTTATGCACCTTTGTTTGATATCTTAAATCCTTCACAAGAGGCAGCTCCCAAAATACACTGTCCCCCTTGGTTGTTAGTCTTATCATATCTCAAACTTCCCTTTATTCAGTTATCAATAATCTGTCTTTCTTCATTTACTTTCTCTATCTTCTCCTCTCCTCCTTCTTGTCTATGACTTTATTATATAACTATATACTTTATAGCTATATATATATTATATATATATATATATATATATTATATATAATAATCATAGTATATTACTATTATAGGTATATATTAATTATATATTATTATATTACATCTCCATTATATAATTTATATATATGTAATATATATATATATTTTACCAAATTATTATATATATATATATAAATATTAATATTAATATATATATTAATAGTATAATTATATATATTATATAATATATATATATTATAATATAATATATATATTATAATATATAATATATTAATATGTTAAATTATATTTATAAATATATATATATATTAATATATTAAGTTAATAATATATTTATATATAAATATATATATATTATATATTAATATATATTTTAATATAGATTATATATAGTATTATATAAATTATAATAATATAATATATATATATATATATTATATATTTATATATATGTATATCTATATATTTATATATATAATGTATATATTATATATATAATATATATATATATATATATATATATATATATATATAATATTAATAAATAAGTTATATAAATATATATAATATATATATATAATATAGTTATGTAATATTTATATATATATATATATATAATATATAATTATATATATATATATATATATATAATATATATATATAATTATAATATATTATATATATATGTTGTAGTGTGTGGTGTGGGTTGTGCTGTGTGTGTTGTTGTGTTCCTGAGGAATATCTACGTGGGTTTATGAAATTATTAAGAAAAACGTACTATAAAGTGACGAAATAGGTTGATAAATCTCCAAATTTTTTTATTTATAATAGAAGTATGGTGCAAATTTTATTAAAGAAAATTAGTTCTGAAACACATAGTATGCAATTAATATACGTTTAATTATGTCTACACCTAATTGGTATATGTACGTAATCATAATCACAGCCGCAGCTGACACACAGCACACACACACAAGTAAATACACTTAACATATGGAGCATAATCCTAAGATTAGGACGAATTTGGTCATTAAATTGAGCCATATACCAATTGTAAGCGTGATAAAAATCCTTATATCTTTTATAGGCGTTAAAAATGGTTGAAAATGTGCAAAATGCAGAAGCTCAAAAAAATATCAATTTATTAAAACAGGAAGGAGATATACGACCATGTAAAATGAAATAGAAGGAAGATATAAGAAAGGGCAGAGAAGTGAGGGAAAATAAGAAGAGGAAGAAGAGAGGATGAAGTGTAAACAAAGAGATTAGAGGGGAAATAAGAAGAGGAAAAGAAATAGTATATTATCATAAGGAGCAGATATAATAATCAATGCTAATTACCATATAATTATATATATATATTTTAATATTATATATATAAATATTAAAATAATATTAATTATAATTATATATATAATATATATAATATATTATATATATATATATAGATATATATATATAATATTATATATTATATATATATATTAATATGAATATAATATATATATATAAAAGTATAATTTAATATATATATATACATATATCTCATCCGATCACCTTTACTTTTCAATTAAAGATTTACATTCATGGGATTATATTTATCAATCTTATGAGGATTTATCTCTTTATTACTATCTCTTCAATTCTCTTCTAGGTACCCCTTTGTTCATACCCCTTCCTGACATCAACATCTAATCATCTTACTTACTGTATTTTATAATACATTACCAGATAGTTCTTTACTACCTCATTCTGAAACTAACTCACTGCAAAAATATTAGCTTTCACTGCCTTCTCTTCCTTTCATTCTTTATTGTGATGACTTTTTACTTTTCTTTTTCCACCATTGCTTCATTCTTTTCTTCGTCAACTTTGATATTCTTTCCCCTCTTCTCATATTCGGAGGGAACTCCAGGTAGTAGCACTACACATCAGATAATCATCAGGTAAAAATTCAATAATAATCTCTTGATAAGCCACATTCTCCCCCCCCATGTTGGTCTCAAGATCGGGATTGAAAAATTTTCTCATCTCTTTGTAAGTTGACGACTTTTCAAAATCTCTACTAATTTCCAGCTTCAATCTTAAAAACTCATATAAAATTACCTGATAACAAACAAAGTATATAATAATAAATATATAGTAATATATTAATAAATTATAATATTAATTTAATATATATATATATATATATATATTAATATATATATATAATATATATATATAATATATATTAATATATTATATATTATATCAGGGGAGATTATCGTGACTCTGGTTGTATAGAGGGTGCTCAAACCAACCCTATACGTTCGATATACAAACGTAGTCTAATGATACAAACCTAGTTACATAATATTTATTCACATCAGTAACTATATCATAATTAATAATATGGAAATATAAAAATAAAATAAAATAAATTTATAAATAGAGAATTATAAAATTGAATAAATTAACACTGTAACGATTCTTATTATTTATAACATTCCAGATTGAAGTAGCAATTTAACGTAAAGAAGTGCATCACTAATTTTCATTAAGTGTGTCGAAAACATTCGTGAACACGCATGCATCCCTATGAAATAGAGACGAGAGAGTGTGTAGCACAATAGAGAATCCGCGAGCGCTTTTATAAGTTTTTGTTGTCAAATAGAGGCGATAACCATTTTCTTCAATGGTAGCAGCAACATTTAGAAAGTTTTTGCATATATTTTTTTGTTCATTTTATAAACATAATTCAGTTCGCCTGAATTGACAAATGAATAAGTTATTTGTTTTGTGATGTCCTAATTAATTTTAATATTGTAGTTTTATAATAAGCTTTTCTTTGAAAAGATTTATTTTATTCTTATAATATAAAAGTTAATAAAAAATTTAAATTTTCTAATAGAATATACACCGCTATAACCTATATTATTGTATACCTATGTACCTATCTTATTATTTAGATGGACCTATATTATGACCTTATTTATAGTAGTTAGGCAATCCCAATAATTATATTTACTGATAGAACCCAATAATTATTTGAGACACCCAATATATTTTTGTAATTAGAATAACCCATATATATATTTTTGAATATGAATATATATACCTACTATATTTATTTATTGCATATACACCTTATCTTAAAGTATAATAAGGGATTGTATGAGACCATATAACGGATAATATTTATGCAGTAAAGCAACTACATCAGTTATATATAAATACTTGTAACGAGTCTAACCAATAACCCATAAATAATTTTATTGTAGAGAACCCTAATTTTTTATAATCATAAACTACTTCGTAAATGATATAAAGGGTTGTGTATATATATACACTACAAACTGGTTGCGTATATAAATAGTATACATAACCGTTGTACGTAATAGATTCCACACTACCTAAATGTATTTTTTGAAGTATAATCTCACTCAAATTATTTAGTCGTAGAACTATCCTATATATATTAAAACTTCCCTGTATTCCACTTCGGTCAGAAGCGCTCTCCACTGTGGTGTGCTACATATAGAAATGAAACCACTCTTTAATAAAGTTCGTGAGAACCCTAATTTTTTTATCCACAAGAAGAACTCCTTTATCGCACCTTACTCATCGTTTTGCGCAGAGAGCTACTTTCTAATTTAATGTTCCCCCAATTGTATAAAGATAAAAGCTCCAGGACCTGTAGAGCGCCATGAATGAATTATCCTAGTGTGGTATCTCTCGCGAGTCGGCCCGAGCAACGCCTCCCCTTACGCCACCGAGACCGAAATCCCTCGTAGAAGTACATAGGGTATTGTGCGCCAATAAATAACAGTGATTGCGTAAGTACTAATCGTTGTATCTAGTTATACTATACTAGTATACCTAATATACCCTTAAATAATTTTATTTCAGTATAATACCTATAACCGCTTATTATGGATCACTTATACCTAAATATGGTACCAATTTTGATATACTCACATGACCCTACCTAAATATATTATTTTATTACTTTCTAATTATTAATGATAGGGGCCGCCTTAAGTACTACTCATACATTAGGGCTTTTTTCTGATGTCCTATTTACCTATTGAGTATTTAGACCATGATAATTTATTCGTGACCTTTAGTACACTTGCCAGATTACCCATGGGTGATCAAAATTTATTTTAATATCAGCCACTATATATATATATATAGGTTTATATTTATATTATGTGGAAACTTACCATTTAATGAGTGGGTTACCTTTTAAGCCCTTTATTTAAGTTATTGAATGTATATTATATTACCTTGTAATATTATATTTGTTACATAAATACATTCTACAACAAATAAATACACATATACTGACGCTGAGAGCAATACATCGTCCTACACAATCACATACACATAACTAATCACCACATCACTACACATAACACACTCCATCACTAATACTAACACAACAGTACACTATATACACAATATCATATATCTACAACTAACTAACTTATATACCACTAATATATAATATACATTACATTATACTAACTTATTATATACATACTATTTGAATAAATTGTTGTATCTGTGAAACATCAAGAGGTCTACAACAACCTATTACTAACATTTAGTACCCCACCTTGTAGATCGCCTATTGATAGTATACCACTTATACTAATTTAATAAAATCAACGAACTTTAATAATACACATCATACTAAAACATACTAATACGTACTCATTACTATATAATAATTACTCATTATATTGCTTCCATGGGTATATCAATAATTTTTATAATACTACCACCCTAATTTTATTATTGGCCATCCCTACCTAATTTTTATACGCAGACTCTAAATTTTTTCTATATACTCAAACCTCTTATTGGTCTAATTTATCCATATAGTATGAGATTGAGCAATTTTATGAGAATATACCCCATATATATATATTTTTCTATAGGTAATCAATATATAACACTAAATATACTATTGATATTCTACGGGATATAATACAACTCCCTCCTATGAGCTCAGCTTTGATGCCTCATAATTTGTTATGAAACTACCTCTAATTATAAACTTTATAGTAATTTAGACTATATCTATAAACTATTTAACCCGCCCAGCTTATTGATTAGTCTACTCACCATTTATTATAGTATAATTTATTACGAGTATACGCTTTATACTAATTTGGTGTGAGTGACTGTCTGATAAAAGCGTTGTGATTTCGAGGAATCTAACAAACGTAGTCTAAGTTAGATAAGGTGTATGGTTCCATATAATTGATGTACAGCTTTGGGTTCTCCATACCGTAAGGATATCTAGTTGATGTACTATTAGTGTTCTAGAGGAGACATCGCTCTGAGTTCTCAATTGATTGAAGATTGGCCGAAGACCAGTGTGCAGTGTCTGAGGTTGTTAAATATTTAAAGTTATATCTTAGCGAATGAAAACTTGGAGATCGTCTGACACACAGAGTGGAGTTTTGCGCATAGAAAAGTGTGGAGTGCCAATGAATGGTGGCACCTAGTGAGCTGTGCCAATTAAATCGTTGTGATGCCCCAAAGGACTAAGTCTTGACTAGCTAGGTTCCTTACATTGAGGTATATGTACCTGTGATTGAATTAGTATAGTAGTGAGACTATGGTACTGTAAGTACACAGAAATAGAGTGTAGAAGAGTTAGCAACAGGAGTCCATGTGATGGTTAATCTTAGGAGTTGATTTCGCGATCGAGTAAGAATATGATACACAAAATGGAGAATTGCGTATTAGAGAGTAGAGCCACTGCATACGTGTTTGAAGGAAAAAGGGAAACTAAGAATAAATGAATATAATATATCTGTATAATATATATATAATATATATATATATAATATATATATATATATATATTATATATATATAATATAAGTTAGTACAAACTGAGTGTAATAGTGCCTATAACTTTATTACTAAAGTATACCTTTTCTTAGTCACTCCCCTGAGTACTACTAGAATTAATCTATCTCTATATAATTATAAATATAATATAGATATATATATATATCTATCCCCATGTTATAAGGTATGAGGAACCGTTAGTAATATGTATATATATATTATACCAAATATCTGCTTATAAGAATGTACTTATTAACTACTATTAATGAGATATAGATATTATTTATCTAAGCTACATTAATATAACTATATTATAATAATACCATTATCTATGAATAATTAAGATATTATATATATCCAATAAGATGATACTACAGTTGAGACCAGTGTAACCGTACATATAAATACGTATTTACTAAGATGTATCTCATATATATAGTTACTATACGCAGATATAGATTAATATAAGTATCCCACGTCTAGTACGAAAACTACGCCGCACTTGTATAGCTGCCTCATAGTACTATAATGAGCGCTTAAATAATTTCTCGCATAGCTATAATACCGCCGATATACGACTAGTTAACGCTCCGCCAGGCGTCATAAATATTATCCCTGATATATACGTATAAACCGCTATACAGTCCCTACGCGTTGCTATATATTAAATCACTGAGCCTAAGAACGCAATAATTAAACCCGCCTATATAATATATAATAGTAGTATATATATATAGCGAATCGAATAAAAAAATATGATATCAAAACTGTTAAAATAATACTATTCAATAAGTGAAAACTTACCTACATTCTCTAATAAAGATATATATATATAATAAATCTTATAGTAGTTCATTTCATTTAATTTATACTACATAATTTAGTACGAAATTATTATTTATATAAAAAAATCATAATACTATTTACATATACCTATAAAGCATGTTATAAATCAGTAAAATCAAATATGAATAATAATAGGTTATATTAAATATACCTAATACAAACCGTATATAAGTGAGGTATTATATATTAATTAATAGTATATTGTGACTTTTAATTTTATAACTTTATACTAGCTTATTAAACTCTATTACTGTTTATAAATACTGTCCTCTTATTATATATTACATAATAATATATCTGTCATATTACTGCTTTTATAAATCTCTTACTAGCTTTAAACCTTAGCTTTATTTATAAACTATCTGCTATTTTATATTACAGCCTTTTTAATATACTTCAATTATATATAATAATATACTATGAATATGTATATACATATTACACTATACACTTATCAAATAAAGCCCCATGAATTATCATAATAATAATCATATAGTATATAAGAAAATATACCAATAGCAAAGTTGATTATATACACTAACATCCTAAAGGTCTGATATAAATATTTATAATAGTAGGCTTTTGTTTACTGTATATTACTGACCTTTAAAAACTTTTACATAGCCTTATACGTCATTTAAACTCTCTGTACTTTAGTGATCTTGGCTATTCTAAACTTATATTAACTGATATATGCTTATACTTGTTTTTTAAACAATGACAGCCTATTATTGTTATGAAATACTATTTAATTTATTTATATTGTTTATAACTTATATATTATATTATTTTGTTTTAATATCTTTTTTATATTTTAATTATTAATTTTCAACATTATATCATTATTAATATCATATTCTTCAGTATTATTATATTTATTTTCTTTTTATATTTTAATAATTTTTTATTAATTAAACTAAATGTAATGTAAGAAAAATACACATAGTTATATAAGTAATAAAATAATATAAACATTTTATTTAATAAAATTGTACGAAACAAAATATATGTTAATATTAAATAAATAATACATATAATATTCTATTTTCATTGCTATATATCATGTCTTGCTAAAACTCAAATTAATCTAACATAACATTATTGTGCTTATTCCAAAACAATATATACTGAGATTAATGTTCGGTATCGTATGTCGCTAAGAAATTATGTCCACTTCCGGACTCCATGACGATCAGTCTAATTTAGCATTAAGAGCTCTAGGAACTCTGGACAAAGAAGACTGTTATTAAAACTCGCCGTATGAGAAGACTACTCTTCACTTCAATGATGTAAACATAAAGTACAATAAACATTAACCAATTAAGTATATATACAAGGGAAGAAATACAATTTCACCAAAGTTTTTCTCGTCACCGAACTTCCAGTCCCGGCCCCAAAAGAGAGTAATAAATTTACAAAGAGAAAAGGCTTGCACGACTGAATTTCGATTCACAAAGTCTGAGATGTAAAACGTAACAGAGAGTCAGAGGCAATGATTGAAAAAAACGCACAGCCTGTGATAAAAGCTCAGTGGAATTACACAATATCGAACCTACGATAAGAGTTATTCAGATGTAGCTATCTATAAAACAGGAAGGGGACTATTTATCTTATGCTGATTATAACCTTTTACAGATGCGCATTGTGTAAACTACATAGTTTAATAAATCAATAATGAGCACCACACACTAATCAAATTATATTAGTTGTAATTTAATCTAAAATGATTTACACAATTGCCATCTCATATATTAGGGTGACTTTGCTGAAATAGCATAGAAGACCACTCTCTAAACAGTCTTAAGCACTCAAGCTTTCACTCCCTAATAATGTGAAAAACCAACTGGAAATACTTGTTATTACAGAACATCCCAGTAACCTTCAGAAATCTATTACGTTTTTTTCTCCCCAAAAACAAAACAAAGAATCGAAAGAATAGAGTAGACACATACAATAATACTAATAAGATTTATCCTTCATAATTCCAGAACATTACGAAAAAGTGACTCAAGACCAATTACTATTATGGTAACGACCAGTATAAATACGAAACCTGACAATAATCCCTCTCCCTCTTTTGTGT
>JABUQX010042252.1:47500-85131 GCA_015478945.1 Trachelipus rathkii | reverse complement strand
TGCTTAAGGATTGACTTTTGCAAACCCCCACACTTCAAAAAGTCGGCAAAGACTGAAGGACACGCGAAAAGCAAAGTCGCAAACGGCGAATTCGATTCAAAATGAAAGCCTATATTAGCATGCTAATTAGGTATGCTTGTGAATAAAAATTATAATGCGGATTGCTTCCAAATTTTAATAGAATATTGCCCCATATGCTTAGCAAATTGAGAAAACAAGATTCTAAAACTTTGGGAAATCTTAATTTTGAAGCAAACGAATTTTTATATATATATATATATATATATATATATATATATATATATATATATATATATATATATATATATATATATATTTATATATATATATATATATATATATATATATATATATATATATATATATATATATATATATATTGTCCGTTCGTTGTCCGCTACTGTAGGGTCCTTTCCTGGTTTGGAAATGGTAATGGTATGCAAGCCGTTAGCCAAACTGGGGGGAAGACCCTTCCACCCAGACTCGATTATATAAAGAGAGGAGAAACGCCGAAGCAGAGGCATGGAGATGACGTAACATTTGGTACGAGATACCCTCAGGGCCAGGCGCTCCATCCTTACAAAGGCGGAGAGCTTCCTGAAATTCCGCCCTCGTGAACAATCGATTATAAGAAGGATCCTCACCAGGAATAACAGAAAAGTCCGGGAAATGAGTGCGGGCGCGGTTCAATTGGAAAGGCTCACGATACCGCGAATCGCTGCAGCAAGCAGCAAAATGGTATCCCAGCTCATCGGCAAACTGGGGGGAAGACCCTTCCACCCAGACTCGATTATATAAAGAGAGGAGAAACGCCGAAGCAGAGGCATGGAGATGAAGTAACATTTGGCACACCACCACACCGACGACAATGGCGTAGATGATTTGACCGTGAAAACGTAAGCTCGAAAAAACTGTTTCCTGGTCCCCCTGTTCAGACACAGAGACCGAGTAACCACGGTTTTAAAGAGGATGAACATAGACTGTGTAGGTGTTTTCTTGTATGATATATATATATATATATATATATATATATATATATATATATATATATATATATATATATATATATATATATATATATATATATATATATATATATATATATATATATATTGAATTTTACATATTTTTTTATGAAATTTGGTATACCCATGCTCTTGGATGTAAATAAGAAGAAAATGTGAGGGGAATTTGCCAAAAGTGAAAGAGGGGGCTCCAGCCCTTAATCCCATTTTTTAGTGGTTGCAGTTAACCTAGAGATTTCAAAGTTGAAACTTTAATTATTTACAGGCAAAGGAACAAATAATGTGAATACCAAAGATGTAACCCAATTAAAAAGGGTAGTTTACTCCTACGAGTCAAAATCGATTGCCTTTTTCTAAGTTGATTATTTTCGTTAATTAATATTTTCTAACGAAATTTGATGTAGTGGTATAACTCGGTGTACTCTACTAAAAAATGAAGTCAAATTTTAACTAAAGTAAGAAACAACAATTTTTCAAATAACTCCAAAAATA
The DNA here is from genome assembly GCA_015478945.1 of Trachelipus rathkii. Lineage (NCBI taxonomy): Eukaryota > Metazoa > Arthropoda > Malacostraca > Isopoda > Trachelipodidae > Trachelipus > Trachelipus rathkii. The sequence continues at coordinate 83,593 of JABUQX010042252.1, read as the reverse complement.
AGAACGTTAGAGGAGAAATCCTTTCAATGGTACATTGATAAGTACAATTTCTAGCTCTGGAGCCAGTACCAAATCGAATGGATGTTTATTAAGCGAATTACAGCCATATTTGCATTACATGTATTTGTAATGGAAAAAAGAGTAAAGAAAGTGAGAGTATTTTTCCTATCTAATTTGTAAAGGGTGACGTCATCACCGCGCTCGGAATGTACGGTACTAATTTATATAAACTAAATTTTATTTTTTATATATAATTTGATTATTAAAATTACTATTTACAAAAAATATAAAAGGAAAATGATGACCAATGCACTCACGATTTCTCCAAACAGAACTTCAGGTTAAACACTCGCGAATACAGCCATCTGCACCCATTAGGAAATACTGGTCACAATAGTGACAGATGGAGTAATTATGAAAAAAATTACGACAGACAGTGGGTTAGTTGTTGGTTTTTACAATGAAAAGGGTTGGTAGAATTTATAAAAGCAACTTTTAGTTTCAAGACATTGTGATCTGGCGTTTTTGGGCAGTATGTAAAAAAGCCCGTGGTGTTTTGTCTGTCCAACATTTTTAATCCCAAGCAACCGATTTATGGTTTTCCGCTCTTAGGAACTACGGGGAGACTTGCGTGGTGGCGCTTGACATATCCAAAGCATTTGACCGAGTATGACACGCGTCGCTGCTCTCCAAGCTCCCTTTTTCTCCTTCTCTTGCTTACTTATGTCTATTTTTTCAAGTCGTCTAATATCGGCTGTGCTTTGATGGAGCGACTTTTCTGTCAATATGGTGTTCCTCAGTGTTCGGTCTTATCTCCTACTTTTTTTCTTACTTTTCATTAATGATCTTCTCACCTGCACATCTAACTCTATCCACTCATATGCCGATGACTCGACCCTTCACTCTTCAACTCATTTCAATCCTGCTACTTCTTTTACTTCTAGAATTGCCTCTCGTCTTAATCTTTCCGATTCTATTCTCGTAGATCTGTATAGAATTTCCGATTGGGGTCGTCTCAACCTTGTGAAATTCACTTTAAAAACTCAACTTCTTCTAAATCTCCTCTTAAAACACCTAACTTTCCTATATCTTTCTCTCGTCTCTCCTGCTGACAATTAACATAAACAAAAAAAATGTCTTGGAAACCTCACATCACAACGGTTGCCAGGGCGGCTTCAAAGAAACTGGGAGTTCTAATTTTAGGCTGCGAGACTTTTTTTCTTTTCTCAGCTACTCCAGCTATGTAAGAACGGTCTTATCCGCCCTTGTATGGAGTACTGTTCTCATATCTGGGGGGGGGGCTCTGGTTTCACCCGGCTTTTGGAGACTTTTTTTCCTCTTAGCTATTCCAGCTATACAAGGGTCTCATCCGCCCTTGTATGGAGTACTGTTCTCAAATCTGGGGGCCCTGGTTTCCTGGCTTTTGGACAGGGGTCGAGTCAAAGCCAAAGGCTTATAAACTGTCCTGTACTTTCCAGTTTACTTGACCCTCTATCTTTGCAGCGATGTTGGTGCTTTATCTCTTTTCTATAGGTACCACAGCGGCAGGTGTTCGAGGGAACTTACCACTCGCGTACCACCACCTTTACGACGCCCTCGTAGCACAAGGGGTGCTGTGTCTGCGCACGAGTTTTGTGTGGATCTTGGTAACTCCAGGCTAGTTCGCTGCGGTGCTTCCTTCTTTCCTGCCACCTCTGTTCTGTGGAATTCTCTTCCATCTTCTGTGTTTCCTGCTGAATTTAATCTCCTTCACTTTAAAGCCTGCGTCTGTGCTCATCTGCGTAATTTGCGCTAGCGGATAAAACTTTGGTGTGCAACACCCCCTCCCTGAATAGGGCTCTGCCCGTGAGTGGTGGTGACAACTGTAAAAAAAAAAAAAAAAAATCCGTCTTATCATATTCTGTTCATTTCGGAATTTAGGAGGAAGAAACGATTTCTGGCATTATCATTTTGTGTAGTACCTACCAATCCTCCATGCACTTTCAAATTTCGCTTTTGGTGTTCTAAGGTTTCATCTGCACATAGGGCACAGAAGGGTACAACATTACGATTGAAAACCCATTTTTCCTCTATGAAGTTTTTCCAGATATCTGGATCTGTTGATTGTAATACATCCATCTCAGCAAGATACAGTGAAATTATACGTGCATAATTTAGTCTATTAAGAGCAAAGAAATATTTCAGAAAGTCATGAAAGAAGCCAGGCTGAGATGCAAATCAGATGTTCTAACAGATCTGATAAAGCACAACATAGACTGTACCATATCCATATATGAACACGCCATCTTGAAGGCTGGTTCCACTGATTTCCTAGAACTCACAAATCTTTTAATTTCTTCAAGTATCATATTTTCTTTAATGAAAAAGATTACTGCATCATGTTTTTGTTTAATAATGGTTTCATTGTTAGATTGTAAACTCCTGCTAGTTCATCCAGTAGAGGCTGTAATAAGGTAATTTTTCCCGGTTGTTCCTTGTCAAATTCTTCTAGAAGAAGAATATTTAATGTGGTTGTAGTTGTTAACTGTGATGGAAACTTAAAGATGTTTTGTTTTCTACTTGTCTTCCAGAAAGATAGCTTGACATGAGCATCCGTGACATATTGCTTGCTCGTCTCTGTACATCTTCGTTGTTTGTTATTTGATTTTCATTAATGGTATTTTTCCTGCGATACACCATTTAAAGAACATTTCAATTTCTTGTGGAACAATTTCTGCGAGACTTTCTAGAATAACACCATGAAATTTCCATGATTTTGCTTTAAAAATGTGTTATATTATGATGCTTGCAGATTCAAGCAATACATTCAATTCTCTAATCATTTCATCGCCACAACTTTCAGCTTCAGAAATAAGTTTCAATGAAATGTACTAGAATCAAACTCCTTGCGCCTTGTTAGCCTGGTTTGGACGAGAGAATTCAATGTCTTTGTCTGATAGTTCTCTTTCAATGAAAACTTTTAAGTTGTTTGCGTGTCATAGCATTATGTTGTACATTGTTTGAAGAACAAATGTCTAAATAAGTTTCTTCCAGGACATCCATGCCAAATATTTTTCCTGAAGTCACTTCCTGCTCCAATATATTTATAAACTCTACACATGCTTTCATTGAAGCAAAATTCTTATTCTGTTGATTTGTGTCCGTATTCTTCGGTCGGAGAACGTTATTGACTTTTTTGCCCAACATTGTGTGGTACATCACGTCAATTGCATGAGTGTCATTTGTGTCTAAGCCGTATTTGTAAAATGTCATTATTTAGTTCAGCAGCATGGCGCAAGTTTTTTCCAGCAGTATTAGTCGACACTTTTCTTAATTAAACTCTTCTAGAACCTGGCTTGTCACAAAAAAAGAAAAGAAAAAAAAAACTTGTTCTTTTATATAATTTCTTGTTTGAGATTTTGTTAATATGATAGAACAACTTTCAGATGTTGAAGCACATTCCTCTTCCAATGGCTCATTCAATCTTTCCTCATGTTTCTTTTTTAATAGTTCAATATGCTTTTTATGGGTTATACGTTGATAACACGACCTATGCCATGCAATATTTTGTTTTTTTCATAGAAGCAACACTAAAATCATTATCAAACTGGTTTTCAATATTTTCGCATTGTTCATCACCATAGCATTGTCTTTCAGCTATGCAATCCATACGTTTCTTTAAGTATCACTAGATGGGTGAGATAATAGTTTTTCAGACGATGCCAAGGTACAGAGGAGACAACTAGGAATATTGATTGTCTTCATTTTCTTCGCCAAACTACACTGATATGCAGCATCCATTATTAAGTTTTTTTCTGGTTGCTTCTCCGAGTTATTTGTAACATAAATAGAATTATATTAGCTTAATATTGAATGTATGCAAATTTTAAATGCACAAAGTTAAAAAAAAATTATATTGGTGAGTAACATTGGAAATTTCAAGCATCTGAGTTAATTCTTTATTTAAAAGCCGAATTTCTGTTAAAGGTCAGCCGTACACAAAATACCCTAAGAACATATTTTGTGTAGAATGTAATACTGAATACTTTTAGTAATAGGTCACTTTGTCGTTAATACTGTATTCTACGAGATAAACAAAAAACCATCATCATGCACGGCAGAGCGGCGGCCATTTTGTTTTTTTGAGTATAAGATTAATGACTAGTGGCTACTGTCCACAATCCAATTACTGACTCTCCATGTCACAACGAAGAGATTGATACCACTTCCATGCTTGCAATATCATCAAAAATCCCACGGATGTACACTTGCAAGCCGACTATACCTTCTATGATGTCTCTGGAAACCATGAATTAAAAATTAAAGGAGTTTCACTGCTGCTCTGTAATGGATGAATGCAGTTTTTTTCTGCGATTTTTTTTATCAGCAGAGTTCACTTTAAATTCATTGTTTTATTTTGGTAATTGTGGATAATTCACCAGTCCAAAGTAGACGAAGACTATTAAAATTACAAACAATTAAGGTAAATAAATTTTTTTTTTCAGATTTGTGTACGTTTTGTTTTTATTTTCAAGAAAATTTAAAAAAAATAAAGCTCCGAAAATTTTCACCTGTTAATTTTCTCGTTTTTTTAGGAATAAGACTATCGATATTTTTTTTGCGATTATTGATATATCGATTTCATTAATATTTTTTTGATAATCGATAATTTTATACGATTATCAACGATTCGATTGTATAGACAAAATGTACGTAAATAAATAAAAAGGTCTATTTCACTAACTTTAAGCAAGTTAGTGAAAATATTAACAAATAAAAAATACAGAAAAGACCATTATTTCCACAAAATATTTCTATATATATATATATATAGAGAAAGAGTATATATAGCATATATATATATATATATATATATATATATATGATATATATATATATATATATATATATATATATATATATATATATATATAAAAGCTCTACAATTGTAAGAGAAAACGATGAGATCGTAAAAAGGTTAGGTAACCTGATTTACTTATACACCCTGCTAAACATTTCATCAGACAGTCTTCCTCTGTTAGGAGAGTGAATGTGACCGGCCAAACTGAAGATTCTTCCTACTGGTGCCGATGATGGTACTGTTGTGTTGTACTATAAAAAAACTGCAAAACACCAGGAAACTGACGTATATTCCATGGAAGATTTTGATTCGGCAAAATATTGAAGAACGTTCATTTCCGTGGAATCTTTGTTTGTAGTCGTGGTAGTGCTAGTTGATATTTCATAATCAGAAAAAGTCATCGGCACTACTTTCAGAAACTGCATCATCAGTCATGTTATTCGGGCTATTTTCTTGGAGAGACTTTATAGAATTCACTAGCATTTCTTGGATTCTTTTTCTTCATTGCAGTAGTATTGATGTCACTGTTAATTGTCACCCACTTTTACTTGAATCTTGGATTTGACACAGAAGCCAATTTGCTATTTTAGTTTCATAGCATATATCCAAATTGAAACTTCCGAAACCTATTTGAAAAACCTTTTGATATGGCGTTCATAAGTGGCTGACAATACTGAATTATACAATACAATACAAATATTAAGGCGCTTAATTTTTTTATCAACTGCTAGAAGAGTTGGCAACAAATCTCCATGGAAACAATCCTTTTCCGCCTGTAGTCTGTCAAGAGAATTAGAAATAGCGCTCATGACAGTAACGTATTCCTGAAGATATTCAAGTTCAATTTCACGAAATGATGGAAGGCCTAAATTCTTTGTAAGTTCATAAGTAAAGACAAGCTATAGTATAATGAATTCTACCTTGTTATGGATGGCAAAGTTAACTGAGAGTTCAGCAATGGCTATAAAATTTCAGCTGATTTGAGCTTTCCTGATGAGTTCCATTTGACAGAACATTTTCCCATTGCGCTAACGTGAATTTTAGGGCATATGTTTTTGGTATCAGTTGTGCATACCAAGTTAAGAGTGTGAGAACAACTCAAATGAAAAGAGTTATTTCATCCGATTCTTCTGATTCCTGATGCACTGGAACAAAACCTACCAAATCGATATCTTAAGCGATATTCTCTTCATAATCCCCATCTTTTCCTAGATACTCGTTCTCATCTATGATGATGCCATATTCTTGAGAGGCTATAACAAAGTTTATCCCGTTTCTGTCACGGTGGCCACTATTTTTCTTTCACAAAGGGAGAATTTTTGGTAAATATCATCTAATTTTTCAGCTATTTTATCATGTATGACTTCCTTTAAATCTTGTAAAGCACATGGTTCCACCTTTCCTTTCTTTCGAAAGTGTCTACTTATCTGATAGAGAAAAAAAAAAAAAATGACAAGTAAAATAGAAATTAGACAATTTAAAAAAAAAAAAAGATGCTAGACAAATCGAAACAGGGTGACGAATTCAAAATTTAAAGTCTCTAAAAGGGCCTAAAATATCGCTAAAAGTAGCTAAAACTATCAAAGGTGAAAGTCGTCAATATATATATATATATATATATATATATATATATATATATATATATATATATATATATATATATATATATATAAAGATAAAGAATATATATATATATATATATATATATATATATATATATATATATATATATATATATATATATATATATATGTGAAAATTCATTATAACTTTGTAAAATAATTTTAATTTATGTTCGTACTTATGCTAAGATTTGCGAGCAAAATTTTAGCATAAGTCAAAGTGAAAATACTATAAAACCCGTCATTTTGAGATACTCTTCAGTCAGATAAAGTCAGTCAGATACAGAGTCAGAATAAATTAACAAGAAGAATCAAGATACTCTCTCCCCAGAAATCCTCCAAACACAAAACGCTTCTCCAAGAGAGGGAAATTCTCCCACAGAAGGGACTCCTCTCCTAAGAAGGAATTCCTCCCACAGAAGGAACTTCTCCCACAGAAATGACTTCTCCCACATAATAGTACTCATGCCAAAGAAGAACTTCCTCCCAAAAATGGATTTCTAAATTACCATCCTCTTATAGGGTGCTTGCTCACAAAAGAACTCACCAACTTTGCAAGTTCAGCCCTATATAATTGGTGAACCCTGAGTTGAACACCCAGAACTTCAATCAACGCCTTCTGAAAAACACAAAATGAAGAAAAAGAAAATACTAAAATTCCCAATCAGAACACTCGGAAAAAATGACTCAAGCAAACGAACATTGTCGATACTGACTTCACTTTTCATTTTTAAATAAATTTTGGATTATGGTCTTCAGTTTTTCTCACAACCATCACAGTTCGAAGATTCATCGCTAGACATAGCAAACTTCCTTTCGGCATGTATTTCTTTACATCATTCAAGTTTGATTATGGGCAGAAACTCATTTTTGAATTCCACTACGAACTCTTGATTCCTTTTCGAATTCATGGTTCTGAGACCTCTCCCTTTTATGTATGAAGAAAATTTTTCAAATAAAGGACCTAAATTTCAAGCAATTTCGCCTCTACATATGTAACTTCCTTTATGGTATGGATTTCTTTCATCATTTTAAGTTTGGATTATGGGCAGAAATTCATTTTTGAATTCCACTACGAACTTTGATTCCTTTTCGAATTCTAAATGGTTCTGTGACCTCTCCCTTTTATGTATGAAGAAATTTTTCAAATAAAGAACCTAAACTTCAAGCAAACCGGTTGCGTAATAGTTCAAGCAATGTTTCTATCTGTAGATAACTTGAAAACTACGTGCGCATTGGCTAAATCATGATAGCTTAGCTGCGCCATTATACTGGACCTTTCCTTGGATTTAATGGTCTCGATCAATGTGGCCTATTTAACTTGTGAAAACTCAATTGTTCCATATCAAGAATTATGTATTAACATTTTTGTACTCTTATGCATTTAAATGTTTGTATGTTTGTTTATATCTAACGGATATAACCAAATATGCTTGTGTTTAAATGCACCTGTTATTTTTTGTATATATAACTTTATTGTATTTTTATGTATTCAAATATTTGTATATATGTTGATCTTCGGATGTTCCAGTTATGCTCGTATTTGAATAAACTATTTTTGCTCTTCATATAGCCTAGGATATAAGCTTATTTATGTCTTTGATTACAATTAAAATATGCTTGTATTTGAAAGTACTTTAATTTTTATGTATTTTAGTTATTATTTCTTGTATAATTATAACATACTTTCTCACCGTTCGTGTTTAGTGCAGGAAGTAATGTGTAGTACTCCATTATAACTCTTTGTAAATAATTTTAATTTATGTTCGTATTTCTAAGATTTGCATGAGCAAAATTTAGCATAAGTCAAAGTGAAAATGTACTTATATAAACCCGTCATTTTGAGATACTCTTCAGTCAGATAAAGTCAGTCAGATACAGAGTCAGAATAAATTAACAAGAAGAATCAAGATACTCTCTCCCAGAAATCCTCCAAACTTAAAACGCTCTCGGCAAGAACTGGAAAAGGCTGCGACTTGCAATTCGCCTTCGAAGAGTATCTCACAGAAGGAACTTTTATTACTTTTATACTTATTTCATATTTTACTTATGTTAATGAAAAACATTTATTTCAATTGGTTTCTAAATTACCATCCTCTATATAGGGTGCTTGCTCACAAAAGAACCACCAACTTTGCAAGTTCGTGCCAGAAGCCAATTTCATATTTTAGCTCTCTATAGCATATATCCCAAATTGAAACTTCCGAAACCTATTTGAAAAACCTTTTGATATGGCGTTCATAAGTGGCTGACAATACTGAATTATACAATACAATACAAATATTAAGGCGCTTAATTTTTTTATCAACTGCTAGAAGAGTTGGCAACAAATCTCCATGGAAACAATCCTTTTCCGCCTGTAGTCTGTCAAGAGAATTAGAAATAGCGCTCATGACAGTAACGTATTCCTGAAGATATTCAAGTTCAATTTCACGAAATGATGGAAGGCCTAAATTCTTTGTAAGTTCATGAAGAGTACTTCCATGCTTCATAAGTAAAGACAAGCTATAGTATAATGAATTCTACCTTGTTATGGATGGCAAAGTTAACTGAGAGTTCAGCAATGGCTATAAAATTTCAGCTGATTTGAGCTTTCCTGATAAGTTCCATTTGACAGAACATTTTCCCATTGCGCTAACGTGAATTTTAGGGCATATGTTTTTGGTATCAGTTGTGCATACCAAGTTAAGAGTGTGAGAACAACACCTCAAATGAAAAGAGAGATTTATTTCATCCGATTCTTCTGATTCCTGATGCACTGGAACAAAACCTACCAAATCGATATCTTAAGCGATATTCTCTTCATAATCCCCATCTTTTCCTAGATACTCGTTCTCATCTATGATGATGCCATATTCTTGAGAGGCTATAACAAAGTTTATCCCGTTTCTGTCACGGTGGCCACTATTTTTCTTTCACAAAGGGAGAATTTTTGGTAAATATCATCTAATTTTTCAGCTATTTTATCATGTATGACTTCCTTTAAATCTTGTAAAGCACATGGTTCCACCTTTCCTTTCGAAAGTGTCACTACTTATCTGATAAAGAAAAAATAATAACGATAAGTAAAAATGAAAATAGATTTTAAAAAGACTCTAAAAGGAGCTAGACAAATCGAAACAGGGTGACGAATTCAAAATTTAAAGTCTCTAAAAGGGCCTAAAATATCGCTAAAAGTAGCTAAAAAACTTTGCATGTGAAAAAGTCGCTCAATATATATATATATATATATATATATATCAATATATATATATATATATATATATATATATATATATATATATATATATATATATATATATATATATATATATATATATATATATATATATATATATATATATATATATATATATATAAATTCCACTTCGAAAACTATCTATCTAATTAAAATAAGAATATATTTTAATTATATTTCCAGAAAATATTCTTTAATTTCGACTTTCCATTAGTTTTTTTAACCTCCCAAAACCACGTGGATGAACACGCGCCGATAAATATCAGCATTTCTTCTCTTCTTCTTTCTGCCTTCGCTAAATAAACTAATCCATTACATAGATAAATTATCGTTACTAGCATTTAATTGATCATTCCTAAAAAGTCAACCAAGTTTCAAATAATATTGAAAAAAATTAATAAAAATTTGGATTTTGTTTTTTAAAAAAAATGGTAAAAAAAAGCGAAGCCGTTTCAAAGCGTCTCAAGTTTTGCCCAGATAATAAAATATTTACTAACATTCAAATAAGGCAAAGCTCAATTTGAAAATTACATTTGATTAAATTAAAAATCTAAAAATTACTACATTTACAGTTTTAAAGGTTTTAGTAAATAAATACGATACATTAGCAGTATTCCGAAATAAATGGCTGACGCCGACTTATCAGCCACTAATTCCACCTTCGGAAATTTGATTTTTTACAATAAATAAACTCATTTTCAGAGTACTATCTTTATTTACACACCAATGTCTTAGTTTTTTTAAAACAAATCCCTCGAGGTTACTATTTCCATTTTTCATTAAGTTTTTCTTAATTTTTCGATAATAAGAGAAAGAAGGCATTTTCGTTATCAAAGAACACAGTTCCTCCATTTTTTTCATTGTTTTATTTTTCACAATTCACGTTCCAGTATTTAGAGAAAATTTGCAACTAGTTTTCTAACTTATTTTTTTTTTTAATCTTAATAACAAGAAACATTTATTCTTTTTTTTAATGAATTTTTCTTTGAACAAAGTACGAATATATTTTTTTTAATCCTTCACGCATATCAATTTCTGTTTTCTTTAAAAAGAATTTAACTTCGAACATTTCCATGAAATTTAAACCTTTTCGAACCGTCATCCGCCACTATTATAAAGCTTGAGTTGGCGTTTTAGATGAAAGGTGAGAGGCAGTTTTAGTCTTGTGAACTAATTTTGAAAAAGTGAAGGTGCTAAGCAATTTTAAAATTTGGGTGGAATAAAGTGTAAAATAATCTTTTAAGTCATTTTAAATTTTTTTTTTCGTGCTATATATAAAAGTGATTACAGTTTGGTACCGTTTCCTCTTTTTTAAACCGATTCTAATTTTGGTACGTCATTATTTTTTTTGTTTTTTTTGCATGGGTAATAAAAGCATGTGCATGTGTTGGTAGATACCCACCGGTTAACTAACGAGACCTAGCCTATTCTAGAGAAAGCCTATCAAATAATAATTATAAAAATAATTATAATAATAATAATAATAATAATAATAATAATAATAATAATAATAATAATAATAATAATATTAATAATAATAATAATAATAACAATATAATTTTTTTTAAAGCATCTTACGTTTGGCAATACTTAGTTCAGAGTGAAAATACTAATTTGTTTTAAAAGCTAAATTCCTTCCTTTCAAGATAGACCTAATTCCCTCTTGCAATATATATTTTTTTTTATTTTTAAGCATCTTACGTTTGGCAATACTTAGTTCAGAGTGAAAACACTAATTTGTTTTAAAAGCTAAATTCCTTCCTTTCAAGATAGACCTAGTTCCCTCTTGCAATATAAATTTTTATTTTAAGCATTCGAGTAATATAATATATGTAAATATTTAGTCATTTAACAAGAGGTCATATACGTTTTATTTATTTTTTTCATTTTGAGCATGGCACGCCTTTGTAAAAATAACACCGCATGTTACAAATAGTTCTAAAGTGGTTTGCCACCATTCTAACAAGCACCTTTTCCATTTTTTTCTCCTTATTTTACCATTTTGAACATAGCCTTTAAAACACACCATGTATCTTATATTTCTTCGTATTTCTTTACTTTATGTACCATACCTTTTTCATTTTTTGAGAAAGGTTTTTATTTGTTTTTTTCTTTATTTTTTTTTTTTTTTGACAAATTAATTTTGAAATTTTATTAATTTTTGATAATTTTGGTTTTATATTAATGATTTGTTTCTTTTTGAACTTTTTACACTTGGTTTAGAGTTATTTCATTTTTTTTAAATTTCACTCCTTAGGATCAACTAATTAATGTAGTTTATTTAATTTTTCTTCACCCAGGCGTGGTGTTACGGGATTGATTCCGACTTCTGATTGATAGCGCATAATAAACTCCGTTGAAAATCATTTGGCCTATAATTTTAATACCTACCAAGAGGTTTTTAAAACTGGCTTCCTACAAACCTGGAATTTGAAAAGTTACCACCACGCCATCTGTTAAATTCATATATAATATATAATAATATATATATATATATATATATATATATATATATATATATATATATATATATATATATATATATATATATATATATATATATGTGTGTGTGTGTGTATGTATGTATGTGTGTGTATTTTAAAATGATCGTTTTAAGTATCTTGGAATAATATCGTCCTTTGATATACTTTGAAGACGACAGAAGCTACAAATAGACTCTGAGTTAACGGGGAATATTTACGCCCAGCGAGATCAGGTAAAAACCCTAAATGTTTGGTGTGATTTTGTTTTTGAATATTTCATTAATACCTTTAATATTGTGTTAATACTTTTTACGATTTTCACGATCGTTTTACACTAGTTTTATATAAAAGGGAAAAGATGTAATATAGAAGTGAAATTTTTTTTATATAAAATTAAAATAATTTTAAGAAGCGTTTTCTTTAGCACATATCCGAACAAATGCGATTAAAGATTGATTTATAATTTTTATCGTGATCTTTTTTATTTAAACAATTTGATTTTCTCCGACTCGATAGGTGTTTCCTTTTCAAAGTGTATTTTGCAAATTGGGGTAAAATTTAATGTATTTAAACAAAAAATGAAAAGATTTTAAACAAAAAACTTGTAATAACTGGTAGGGAAAATTTTAGGGTGTGTATATATTTTATTCAATAAGTAATTAGGAATAAGTAGTAGAATAAAGGATAAAACCAAAAAAACTAAATCAAAGCTGCAAATTGACTTTTTATCTTTGCATAAGAGGTAAACTTCAGTGTTCAATCTAGTAGAAAAATTATGTACATCTCGCAATTTCCAAGATACCTCGAACAAAATTAGTACCTTGGAAATCTTCGGGAGATTATTTCGGATGATTTTAAGGAACCTAAAATAAGAATCAATTCTCTCAAGTAACTTGTAACTCACCCTCACTAGTGCATTGAAGAGAACCATACGGAAGTTACTTGGGAAAAATTGGTTCTTCGGAATTTGAGTATAATGCGGAGAAAGAAAAGGCTGTTTTCATAAATAAGCTGAAAATAGGAAAGGAGGGAGATTAGACAAAAGAATTGCACTGAAAAAACGGGGACATAAAAATAATTACCTAAGTAAATAAGCCCGGACCTTCAAACAATATAATACTCTTGCTAATAAAGTATAAAAATCTTTACGAGGGAAGATAATCACTTTTCCATTCCTTTTCAATAAAAGAAAAAGAAACCCTACTAAAACATAGTCCTTTTTTTAAGGGGCTCTAAGCCTAAAGGTAAGCTGATTATTGAAGAACGGAAGCAACCAAAAAAATGTATTTATTTACTCGACATCGCCCATAATCTGGTAGCTTCTACACGCTCTGCGTTGAGCAGGTCTACCGCTAATAATGAAAATTTAAAGGAAAGCTAAAAATGGATAGACCTTGAGCGATTAACTAAGATAAGGAATAAGGCTCTATCTCGGAGCTCCAAAAAAAGCTACCGAAGGCAGTTTCCAAGTAGTATAAAGCTAGTAATTAAATTTATTTATTAATTATAAATAAATTACAAAAAATTACTCAAAACCTGTATAACAGTTAACCTTATAGCAATAAATATATTAACAAGGGAAGCTACGAAAAACAAAGGAAATTTTCAAGCAATTTTTAAAGGCGAAATATGAAAACTATCATGTTTGTAACGTGCTAATTATCTCCTATACAAAAATTAATAAATAAATTTACTAGTAACTAATTATTAGTAAGATAATTAAATGTGTACCACCAGAATTAGCATAAAATTCTGATAAAAATGGTACCAATTTAAACTCCAAACTCTGAGCTAAAAATAAGAAAAGTTGAGTTTTGAGTTTTCACAAAAGGGTTAACTTTGGCCCTTACTTATAGGTCAAAGGGGTCAACTTAGACTGTGGGACCATTATAGTACAAGGAACGAAGTTTGGTGAATCCCTTCTATAATATATATATATATATATATATATATTTTTTTGAGTCAGTGTACAGAACCTTTTTTCACCACAGTTGGTCTTTGCCATCATTCTTCTTTTTGACTTCTGCATCACCAACATAGTGTTTGCCATTTAGCATATATAGGTATATATATATATATATATATATATATATATATATATATATATATATATATATATATATATATATATATATATATATATATATATATATGTTTCGAATGTCAAAGGAAGATTTGAATGGTGAAATGAATATTCAGTCAGTCAATATAAATAAAAACTAAATAAAATTTATCCTTGCTATAAAAAAATATTCACTTTTTGAAGATACAAGAAAATAGAGTTACTGCTGAAGTGGGAAGATTCAGATAAGATATGGGATAATCTTTTAGAAGGTGTTATGGACCGTAAAGTAGGAAAATGACGACAGCGAATAGGGTCCAGATGGGAACAATCAATGAAGATATGGTGCCCAAATTGCGGGGTGTGGCGACGGAAAATTTTGCCAATGGGAGGAGGGTCTCGTGACATATAGTGACTGTGAGTGATTTTAGTGTGGCCAATACGGAGGTGTGCAAGTATCACCTCATGTAAACGCTTTCGTCTGTGGGAGGAAGACCACTCACCAATGTTCGGCTTTTAGCTTCTGAGTTTCCCTCCCCGCCGATCACTCTTGACAACAAGATCGAAAGCCCTGTCGAAGAGCAGGAAAGTAATCAGTGGATGGGAGGCGGCCTTGTCGAATGGCATCCGGGAGGTACCTGGAACTCCAAGAAGAGGAGGCGGCCATTTTGGCCTCTCTGTCAGCGATTTTATTGCAGTTACCCCTACATGAGAGTGGGGTCCAACATAAAATAATTTGTTTCTTACGGGAGTGGAGCAGCCGAAGAAATTGTTGTACAGCTGATATCATTGCGTTTTTAGAATAAGGGGTTTTCAGCGCTTGTAGCGCGCTAAGCGAATCTGAATAAACGACATAAGGGTGATCTTGGTTAAGGATTAGAATTCGAGAAAAGGGCAAGCATTACAGCCGTTAATTCTGCTGTAAAAATTGAAGCATAAGGGGGGAGGGTATGGGAGAGGTTGCGGTCAGGAAAGGCAGCAGATGCGCCCACACTGTCCCCTGTTTTAGAGCCGTCAGTAAACACTGGAGTAAATTCATCGTGAACTGCAGAATGAGACAGGAATGATGCTTATAACAAGGCAGCAGGATGGCTTGATTTGGAGAGAGAGGTCAGAGCCAAGCAAATGGTGGGAGAGGGGAATACCCAAGGTGTGTACCCTTCGTCATAAGAGAAAGGCAGCACCTTTTGAAAAGGGATGTTGAGGAAATTAAAGATGTTATGAACGGTGTTTGCAAATGGCTAGTAATTAGGATTCTGAGGTACCTCCTGCAGAATCGGTGTAGAGCAGACGGTATTGGGGTTTGAAAACGAATATAATTTGTACAAATGATGTATTCACTTCGAAGAGAGAGTGGCATCACATTGGATTCAACCTCAAAGCTTACCTGGGGGAACGATCGAAAGGCTCCAGTGGAGATATGGATCGCTTCGTTTTGGATGGGATCTAACAGGTGTAGTAGTGTTGTGGAGGCCTGACCATATACTGCACAGTCATAATCCAGTTTTTGATCGGATTAGGGTTATAAAGATGTAGCGACCCGCGATCTGCTATCACACGACATAACGTGTCCCAACATGTTTTCAGGTGTTTAATATGCTTTGCATATGTTAAGTGGTTATCTACGATGAGCCCTAGAAATTTGACCTGTTAAGTTACAGGAATGGTCGAACCATATAAGGTTAGGTTCGCTGGAAGAAAGTGGCAAGTTCTTCGATTCCATTTTTTCTTAAAAAGCACTGCTGAGGTTTTGTCATGAGGATGTCATGGTCTAGTTTTAACAAGGGGTCCGCGGTCGAACGATTTTTGGGAAAGCCAAACTGGAAGTTTGAAAAAGCTTGGCCACTCTCCAGAACAGAGAGAAAGCGACCTTAAACCATTTACAGGTATGGCAGGTCAGTGAAATTGGTCCTTGGTTATCCACCAACTTTTTGAAAAGCTTCAGGATAGCGGAAAGAACTCAGAGTGGCTAGCGAAACTATAACCTAATGCATCTGTAACAGCAGCAGGAGCGGAGATCGTGTCAGTTATATCAGGCCCATAACGGAGGACTGTGGGTGAGGAGTTGTTAGAGCGACGACATATTTTCTGTGTAACTTTCCACACTAAAGGAAGGGAAGTTGTGGAGTTAACAGTCGAAATGTAAGTTCGAAAAAGTTGTTTACGTGTTTGTCGATTAATTCGCCGAGAGCTGCTTTAAAAATGATCGTGTTTGGGGTGGTACGGGCCTTTTTGTATTGCCTGTAGAGTTTCTTCTCGCGGTTAACTTGTGCGCACTCTTGGGACCACCAAGGGGTTGCCGACCGCTTGCCTGCGGAAGATTGCGGAATGCAAGCCTCCGCTGCTGAGATAACGACTTGCTAAAAAAAGCGAAAGGCATCATCTACAGTTGAAAACCAGTTATTGAAGGGAGAAAGTGGGATTGCTGTGGCTTGATAAAAAGGAGCCAACTCCGCTCGGTCGTAACGCCAGCTGGAGTTAGGTTTTAACATTGGGCTATGTACAAGCTCATTTAAAACTATTGGGTAATGGTCACTACCGTATAAATAATCAAAAATTTCCGTAGTCATGGTACTGTAAACTTCAAAAATTGTGCAGTTCTATAAAAGTATATCTTGTTATCTCGCTGGGGATGCCACTGTAAAGGGGTCCAAATGAAGGCTGAAGATTTATCAAGTTTATTTTAGTGGTTTGCCAAAAAATTCAAAAGAGTAGTCCAAAACTTGTTGCCAACAAAGAAACAAAAACCCTTATTCTAATTGAATAACAATCGTAATAAAAATCATGAAATAATTAATTTTGAAACATAACCACATGAAAATAATCATGTAAATAAATAGTAATCTCGAAAAATAACCATGTTAAAATATTCATGTAAATAAATAGTAATCTGAAATAAATAACCTTTGTAAAAATAATCATGTAAATAAATAGTAATGTTAACAAATAATGCAAAATTATCATGTGTAATAATAATCGTGAAAAATACCCATATAAAGTAATCATGTAAAATAATCATGTAAATTGGTAATAATCTTGAAGAATAACCATATAAAACATATCGAAAAATAATCAAGTATAAATAATCATGCAAATAAGATCGTGAAAAGTAACCATATAAAAATATTCATGTAAAAATCATGCAAAAATAATCAGGCAAATAAATAGTCAAGTAAAGTAGCCATATAAAAATAATCGTGAAAAACTATCGGTAATTATTAAAAAATAAATATTAATCACGAAAAATGGCCTTGTAAAAATACTCGAAAGATAACCAAGTAAAAAATAATCAAGTAATTTAATAAAAATCCTGAAAATTAAATCAATCAAAAGAAAAAATCATATTGATGAAATTCATCACTCATGGTCAATATTTCAAAAATCATCGTAAATCTTTGTCACACACAAAATAACTAAAGGTTTACTCGAAAAGCACTTGAAAATACCAAAGGTTAACAGAGCTAAAAAAATAAACACTTAGTTAATCTTAATTTAAGCCAGCAACGGCAAACTTATTAATAGGAAGTAAATATAGTTCAAAAGCTTGAATCAGTTACGAACTCATGACTAGTAGCAAACTTATTACATCAATAATATATGTGAAACAAATATTCTTAACAGTAATCAACAATATAAATAATACATTTCATTTACCTAACATAAAAACTTTACAATACATTAAAATTTAAAAATTCACAAAATATTCACAATTTGTACTTACCTCGTTTCGAGGCAACCAAGTTGTCACACATCAGTATAATTCTACCTCTAATACAAATTCTCATGTCCCGATGCAGGCCCAAACTGTGCGTAACTCACCGTCTCCTTACAATATAAACACCAATTTAAATTTTAAAACTAACTAAGCTTTTTCATCCCACTACAATATATATATATATATATATATATATATATATATATATATATATATATATATATATACTATATAGTATATATATATATATATATACTATATATATATATATATATATATATATTATATATATTACGAATTGTGATGAATTGACTTTTTCTTAGGGAACCTCAACTTAATAGTAGAAAGAGGAAACGAGGTATCAGAAAGAACATTGTTTATTTTTTGAACGTAATCGGATCTACTTCTGGGCACATCATCAGCACTATCAAAAAATTTACAAATCAACAAGTAAAAATACAAAATATAAAAAATTAAAAGATTAAAGAATTAAAAATTACAAATTTACCTATTTACTTGTTGGAAATAAAATAAGAACAAAGTGAGAACATATCAACTATGATCAAGATTTATACTAAATTTATTCAAAAGTGATCATAAAAGGTTAAGAAGTATAAAGTTTTTTTGCGACTTACGATCATATAGATAATTACTTTTGCCATTGCCAAAACCTAGAATCAATGTGACAAAGTTTATCTGATGATTGATCGGAGTTAACTCTGGAGCTTTAAGCTACAATCAGACTATAAAAGGTTTCCACGGATTTTCTATTCATTCACATCAGAGACGAGGAGAGAATTCGAAAAGCTCGGGTTTAGAGGGCGAACTTGTCCTTTTCACTGAGATGTCCACGAATCGATCGAGAACTCAGGTGCTGAGAGCGGCAACTCAGTACGATAAAGGACTCCCCTGTGTTTTGCAATTCTGATCGAAAGTTGCAGGCCAGTTTGGCCTACATAGCAGTGTCAACTTACATGCACTTTTGTACAAAAATACCACAGAAGAGAGTAAACCAAGAGGAAATCCGGTCCTTGCATCTAAAAAAAGTTACCCAGTTTAAAAATTATTAGTCGGAACAAAAATAAATGAGGCAAAAGGAAATGTTTCAAAAACTGAAATGAGAGACTTTATCAGGGAATCAGCATACCGTCCAGTATAGGAATTTTAAATAGATTCTGTTTAGGAACGTCAGAGACAGGGATGCTGGGTCTAAATTTTTTTCTAAAACAAATTAAAAAGAATCCTTAGAACAAATCCATTAGAAAACAATAAAATTAACTAACTTACGTAAGTATTGTATCTCATCGTGAAAGGACACCCAGATGAGCAAATCTAATGCTTGATAAATCCTGCTTGAGAGACCTGATAGCTTAAACTTATTTGGCATCAAAAACCAAAAAAAATATGAGTGCTCATTAAGGTTGAGGTAGGCTTACGATAAATAATTATAAAGGATCCATTTCGTCTAGTAACACCACATCCAAAAAGGCAAGAAGTTAATCATGCTCGCCCTCCATGGTAAATTTTATACACCCCAGCAAAAAAGTCCAGGTTCCTTTAGGATTTAAGACAATTTATCTTAAAACCCAATGGAACCTACTGAAATTTTTTGCTGGGACCTATGTTGTTCGTTAAGAAAACCCAAAAACAATGCGGCCTGTTCTCTAGTATTGAAAATCAAGAAGCAGTCATTAATATATCGGTCTGTATATTAATGGTTTGAAGTCCAAAGGACAGGATTGAGCCATGTTCTTTCGAGTAAACTCAAAAACGAGTTCGCAAGGGAGGGGCCCAGAGGGGAGCCCATTGCGAACCATCAATCGTTGGTAGAGAACATCATTAAATAAGAATATGGTATCTGAGGCAGCAATATCAATTAATCTAGTAAACTGTCTCTTCGTAAGGCCCTCTATCCTCTCACAACTTTGAAAAAGAGAATCTATTATCATGTTACATGTTTCCTTTAATGGGACATTTGGAAAGAGGGACTGAATGTCAAAACTAACCATATAGGATTGCGCGAAAGTAAGGGAAGAAATGAAATCTACAAATTCAAAAGAATCCTTCAGAGTATATTGATTTCGAGTGATAGGTTCAATAACGGGTACCAAAAATTTTGAGAGATTGTAAGCTGGGGTATCTAAAGCAGAGAGGATAGGGCGTAAGGGAACATTAGCTTTATGGGTTTTAGGTAACCCATAAAGTTCATTTTAGAGATATAGTCTTCTTTATCCAACAACACCACCCCTCTCCCCTTATCTGGGCGACTTACAACAATCGATGTATCCTTCTTTAAGTCCTTTAGTATCTTAAGGTCATTGTAATTAAAAAAAGGGGAAAAAATCTTTTTAGGGTTAAAAGAATAATAAAATCTCTTAATCAGATGACAAACATCACCTCTCCAGTCCTCACCGTGAACACCCTGAAGTTTTCTAAGTTGGCCAATAAGTTTTTCAAATTTTAAAAAACAATAGTAAAAATCAAGTTTAAAAAAAGGTAAATTAAAGTCAAGACCAAGTGAAAAAATCCTAGATTCAGCAATGGTAAGAACTTTAGAACTAAAGTTAAATATTACAGAACTTCGATCGATATTCAAATTACTAGTAAAACCTAATTTCTCCAGTTTAGAATTCTGTCTATACAGAATTCTAAACTGGAGAAATTACGTTTTACGTTTAGTGATCAAACCAAGGAGATACGTATATTCAAGAAACGACACCCCTGACTTCAAGTTCACATGACAAGCATCCAGTTGTACTTCAAGATCTCGACCCAGCCTTTGCTTGTATTGGATTTCAGTAATAAGCAATTTAGACATCATTTTCGATAAAGTGAAGAATTCTGTAATTCAGATCTAAACAACTTGAAGCGCATAAACTTAGGAATATAATTATAAGACTTACTTTTTTGCACTGAATCCAAAAATTATATTGGTGTTTATCTATAATGTCCAGTTCTGATGCCATTCACTTAAAAATCTAAAAAAATCTTAAATAAAAAAAAAATTTTTAACATTTCAGATAGACCTCTATATTTTTTTATTATTATATTTAAATTCCTAACAAATTTGAAATTTTTCACCAGCATATATTATTTAGGCAAGATACACATATTTTATTTATATTATCTGTTTCTATATCCAACCGTTTTGTCTCTCTGTTCAATGGAAATATCACTTATTTTTGCAATTCTTTCCATGTTTACATGTGAATAGTGTCAAAACTGGACGTGGCAGAGAAAGACCAATACAGATTTTTGAATTCAACACAACCAAAATACATAAGAAATAAATATCGGATCATACAAGAAAGAAAAAAACCGTATAAAAAGTTTCGAAAAATAAATTATTTCATTCACGATAAAATTTCTTTCTCCTAAAAATATTTTTTGCTTTAAAGAAAAAAAAATACTAAAATATGAAATCTAAATTTAAAAATTGTAAAATATGTAATATATATTATAAACATAAATATTAAATAAAAACATAAACCATAATAATAAATAATAATCGTGTTATGATGTAATTAAGAATTTATGTAACAAAAAACTTGCGTATATATGATGGAAAAATTACTTTGGACTAACTTGTGTCTATAGAGTACATAATCTGTGCCATATTAAATGCTCTTAATAGATTGCCCACGCTAGTATGATTGGATAAGAATAGGTCGTGCGGCAAGAGAACATAAACCCATTCCTGAGGGAACTAGAGTATAAGTAAAGGGACGAATTGAGAAGAGAAAACTGAATGGTAATAAACGGTGGAGTATCTTAGAAGCTCTGAAAAATGATATTCAATTTTCCTGTCTTGAGGACCAAATTTTACGGTCATTCCCTACCAAACAACTTTCACCAACCTCATTCAGACCCTTTGAAAGAGAAAGACCACTTAGCTACTAAGTAACATAGCTACCGTAGAGTGATTGATAAGCGATGAATAAATAGGTTTAGTTTGCGAAAACTATTAAAATATATAATCTCATTTGTGCTTAAAACTAAGTTGTTATAAAATATATATATATATATCAAAAAAATATAATTTTTAAGCTATTTTCTAGAAAACAATATATAATCTACTACGTTTTAGATTTCATGAGCCAGCACCAAAAAAAGACGTATCATTGTCAACGCTTTAGGCGACAAGCAAAGGTAACTCCTTCTCAAGCTTCCTCTACCAAGCAAGAGGGTCTTCATCATTTGAATTAAAGGGGGTTGACAATTTTTGATGCCTATCATTTTCACCAATGTACTTGAATGTGGAATTGCATTCATGACCCCTTGGCCTTACAGTTGGTACTTGTGGATCGGTTTTCACCAGCAATCGTTTTTCTGTTATTTGATTTTTTCTCACTGATCCAGATTCGTCGTATTTTCTTTTAAACTTCCTTCATCATTTTATTGGACATACTCTCTCTCTTCTCTCTCTTCTCTTCTCTCTATATATTAATATACTAAATATATTATTACAATTATTATTCTATTATGATTTTATTATTATATATTTTATATATATTATAATCATAAATTATTAGTATATAATATAATTATAATAAATTTTTATTGTATGTATTTATTATACCCAGTCATTGTTATTATCATATAGTATATATATATATAAAACAAAAGTGAAAAAATTGTTGTTTCTTCTTTCCGAGAATAATTACGGTTGAAAAGTGCACGATTTGCGATGTCATAGGAGCGATATCATTAGAAATAATATTCGAAGTAATCCCAAACCACACTTTGGATAAGGTTTGGCCCTGAGCAATTCCTTTCAACAGTTCGTTCTTGAGCATAATATACTCACATACATACAAGATGTGTACAATATTGCAAAGACTTCGAAGAGTGGAGCTACCATATTTACTGTCACGAACCTAGCGCATTCCGCTCATTAGTCAGCCTTCATATCTAATCCAATTTGTCACAAACCAAGTTGAACCATTGAAATTTCCTAGCAAACTCAAGTCGTGAACGTTTTTCTATTCCGTTATTTTGCATAGTGTTTCGAGGCGAAGACCGCCGAACGTGGGCCCATATAAAGAGATAGTATAAACGTGAGGAATATATATAGTTATATAATATATATATATATATATATATATATATATATATAATATATTATTAAATATATATTTATATATAATATATATATATAGTAATATTATAATATATTATATATATAATAATATATATATTTATTATATTGATAATAACATTATACCTTTATTATATGTAAAGAAATACTCCGAATTTCCGAGCAGCATTGCCATTCGATGGAAAATTCCCTACAAAAGAAATATGACTACCAGTTTTCGACCAGTTTTCAACATTGGGGTTTGAAAATAGTTTTCTCGCCAAGGTAGAGATCTTTTCTTCGCGAGATGAAGAGAGATAAAACAAGATACATGTATAAGAATAATAATAGCAGACTAGAGGTTGAAGAATGAATGGCCATTTAAGAAGGATTTAAAGTTAAGATGTTTTAGTGTGTTGATATTGTCTCCAAGACGATCAGGAATAAGTGTAGGGAGCTTTATTTTCATTTATTGAAAGAGAAATAGTATGCAGGTTGACCAGCTATACCTTGAGAACTAGAAAGTTTTTTTTTTTTATTTGGTGAATAAAGAAAGCACCAAGAACGAAGAATTCAGACAAAGATTGTTATCATTTTTTAAAGTTAATAGTTTAAGAGCCTAGAATAGTTAGTAGACTTATTTTTTTAAATATTATTATGGTTTTATTTATCATCACTAGTTTGCAATTGAAAGCCCCTAAGCTTAGGCAGAATATTCTAGACTCGAAATTAGTAACACTAGAACAGACTACGTCGTTGTAAACGTACGCACAACAAGCGCCTTTGAGTGTAAATTAAGGATAAAGATTATGGAGGGAACACAGTAGTGATCACTATCTGTGCTCTCAAATATTTGAGTTTTGGTTAAGAGCAACAGGAACCGTAAAGAAGAGAGGTATTGTTCAACAAAGCGGAAATTAAAAAGACGGGAAAAGTAGCAAAAATTTATAAAGAACCAAGCTCGTGATCCGAAGCAAGCCGCCCGAATCCTATAACGTTTTGTTTGTCAGCCTTCAGATTAAGGGATACCTGGTATCTAAAAAAAACTACGATAGGTACATAAAAACTGAATACATTTTTGAAGAAATAAAATGAAGGACGATAAAAAAAAGTATTAAATAATATAATATAGTGTACGATAAGTTGCAATTGAAAGTTTTTGGTAAACGAAAATATATAAGAGACGAAATGTTGGTGAAAAGTCGATTCGGGTCATAGGAGGTTGTCTATATGAAAGTAGCAGGTCTTCCATTTAAGAGTATATGGAGTGCACATAATGAGCAGGAGTAGTGAAAAGATGATAATGAAAGTAATAGAGATAAATAAGGTTGTCAAAAATCAACAATATAATCTAGATGATTGGAAAGGCTACAAATGTGTTTAATAGTAGTGAGAGAAGCCCTTATCCAGAGGATAAAGTATTTTTTATTCATCTTTATCTAATTTGTTTTTTTCACGAGGATTTTGTCAATTATAGTAAAGAAATTCTTACTTATGACGATAAATGTATACAAAACCCTTAACATAACGAACTCCACTTTAAGTCAAACAACCAAACCTTACCCCTTACCCGTACCTTAAAACCTAAACCTAAGCCTAACCCCAACCCAAACATAACTAAACCCAAGATATTAACCAACCCCATATCGTACCAAACTAAACTAACCCTAACGTAATATATAATATAAAAAATATACTAATATATATTAAAGTATATATTATATATTATATATATATATAAATAGTATAGTAATTTATATATATATATATAATATAAATATGAATAGAATAATATAAAGAAAATACTATACAGAAAAGACGAATAAAAAAACTGTTCATTACACAAGTACTTACAGGTTAAAAAAAAACAACAAAAATAATCTAAAATTTTTACTATTAAATTGCAGCAGTGCCAAGAAGAAGTAAAATTCTCTTCAATAAAACTGCCGGTATGATATTCCTTAGTAAGGAATGTTTGCTGTTAGAAGAACTAATTCTATATCTAAAAAAATCTAACTATTATATTTTTAATTTGGTGTTATTCTATATATTATTAATGTAATAATATATACCCAATATATTTATTATAATAAATAAAAATAAATAGCCCTTAAGCTAGAATGTGATATATAGTATACCTATACGGTCTAATAGGGTTTCTCTAACGAAGTCTTTTTTTATATTTATCCTCCCTTCCTCTATTCGATTTTAATGAATAATATAAATAAAGATATAGTATATATATATATATATATATCATAGTAATATATATCATAACCGGATGGATATTCCTTAGTAAGGAATTGATGTCTTAGTACGCAACCTAATCCTCTATTCTCTATAAACGATTGAAATGAAAATGGAAGTCAAAATGCGGCTCTTTAGTTGCATTTGATCACCATAAAGGGCATCGTCCGTTCAATTCAAAGTTGGCGGCGGCTTTCCATCCTTTTTTCCCCTTCATACATCATGAAATTTCCTAGGAGAACACTTCCGTAAGAACGCTTGCATCATTCGCGCATAAATCACTTAGCCTCGCGAGCCGCGACGGGCCACTACCGGTCCATTATGAAAATTTTGCGGCGAAACCTTACTCTTTTTCTCGCTTCAATACTCTCTTTTTTTTAGATTATTTTTTTCGGTAAGCTCTCTCTCTCTTAAGCTTAAATTTGGAAGCAAACGTATCTGAGTCTTCATTTTATATCCAAAGCTTCTTCTGATCTTGCATCTCTAAATCTCCCTGGTCATCAATATATTGCTTCTATACTAACATAATTTCCAATATTCTCAATTCCACTTGTTAAGTTTATTGCATTGACGAAGATTGCTACCAGAAGAGGACCAGTGTATATTTCCTAAGATGCAAAGATAGCCCTTAAAACCACAAGGTTGTAAGGGCGCTTATTCTTTCTTGAATTCGCAAACCATGAAAGATTGATTAGATAAGAGAAAGATGTTATTCAGATAGATTGAATTTAATCCAGCAAATGTAGCTTGGCAGACCCCGTGAGACGTGGTGCAAAATTGCACCGAAAAATATAAGACTTTCTGGCAACCAATAGGAAAGCTTCTTTGGCTGTCCTTGTTTATTTACCTGGAGAAAAAATACATTTCTAATTCCAATAAAAGGTCTTTCCCGGTCAGTAACGTGCAGCAGGGACGACTTATTTCCACTTAAGGCGCCTATGGTGATAGTCTCAGCAATTAAAGCAATATCTAACACGTGATAGTTTTTCCAATCGTATTCGATCTTTTTATCTTATAGATTTACTTACGTTAATTTCAGAAGTAATTTCATTTTTAAGAATTCATAATTAAAGTGATTTGATTTCTAAGTTAATAATGTAATTAGATGATAAATTATAATCGGATTGTTATTCTTCGTTTCTTCTGCTTTTCCTCTTTAAGAAAGTAATTATTTTAAAATGAGGGCTATATATATATCATATATATCATATACTATATATATATATATATTATCTTATATATCATACATAATATATATATATATATATATATATTATATATATATAGTATAATATATATATTATAATATATATATATATCATATGCCACCATTAAAAGTCAATACCGTCACTAACATAGTTTATTCTCTCTCTCTCTCCTCTCTCTCTCTCTCTCTCTCTCTCTCTCTCTCCTGCTCTCTCTCTCTCTCTCTCTCTCTCTCTCTCTCTCCTCTCTACTCTCTCTCTCTTCTCTCTCTCTCTCTCTCTCTCTCTTCTAACTTACTATAATATATATATATATATATAATAATATACCTATATTATATACTATATATTATCATATATATATAAATACTATATATATAATATGATATATAATATATATAGTATATATACTATATATATTATATATATATATGATTATAGGACCTCTTTCTGTTTTACGACTTCCGTCACTTTTTAACTTTTTCTTGTTTTTTTTTTAATATTATTTTAGTATATGCATCCTAAACAAATCAATTTAACGTGGTAAGCGGACATGCCCATTCAAAAATACTATAGGACCTTTTAACGCTTTTACGACTCCGTTAGCTTTTAATTTTTTTTTTTTTTTAGCTAAAGGAATACACAAGGCCGCTAAACCCAAAGATAGCAGGATCTGGGGGTCCTCGGCCTTCGGGGAACGACAGGGTAGGACTATTTATTTCCCCCCTGCCGGCGAGCGCGTATCTCCGGACCCCCCGCCTTCTTTGGTATTTGGGGTGTCGCTGGCGGTTTCCTCCGCCCCTTTCCCCTAGGCGGGTCTGTGAAAACTTCCCCCCCTTTATCCCCCGTCGGCTCGAGTCCCCTATTTTTTTTTTTTTTTTATACATTTTCTGTAATAAGCTTCTATACGCCGATGCATTCCCAAATCATGCCTAGTCCGGTTTTTTCTGCACTAAGTATTCGCTACTTTTGAGATATTCAATTTCTGCAAAACAATATTATTATTAAAAATATTTATTTTTTAATATTATATTTTAATTTAATTATAACTATTTATTTTTTACAATTTATTATTAGATTATTAATGCATTTTAAATTAATAATTAACGCTGCATTTCAACTAAAATATAGTTAAATTTTTATAATTCATTTTCATATTAATTAATAGTTCATAATTACGATTTAAATCTTTATATAACTCTCGATCAATAATTAGATATTTCATTTTTGCAAACATAATAATAATATTATTAATTATTATATTTATAAAATCTATAATTTATATATTATAGTGCTAGAATTTTTATAAAAATACATTTATATAATTTATTAAAATAATAAATAATAATAATATATAACTGTGAAATACATTTCATTCTGTAATCAACTAAACTTAATGTCCAATAATAATCAATAATTAATTAATTAACCTATACTATATAAATATTTCGTAAATAATTTTCAAAAACAATTATATATACTAATTGCAATTTTTAATACCTTTATTAAAAAATAAATCAAATAAAAAATAATAAATAATACTCATAATAAATAACTGAATTACTAGATAACAACATGCAACAACTTTCAACAATATACAACATATAAAAAAATAAAGTGTATATTAATATCTTCGCTTTATTCTTCGCAGTTTCGAATTAATATTACTCAAAAGCGCAATTGCGCATTTTTTGAAAGAAATTAAAAGTAAGTAGTATGATGATAGTGAAGTGTTTATGTAAATTATATGAAGATGTTATTATAAAACAAAAAGTTAAAATTTTCCCAAGGAATCAGAATATCGATACTTTGTTATATCGATAAATAAAATCGATATTATTGTTATATCGATTATTAATAGGTATTTCGTAAATATTTCTTGAGCTTAAAGTAAGAAAAATATTAAATAATAATACATATATAATAATAAATAACTCTACAAAAATATAAATTATAATAATAATAATAATAATAATAATAATATAATAATTAATAAATAATTAATATATAATAATAATAAATAATAATAATCAAATATAAATAGTAATTAAATAATAATAATAATAATTAATAATCTAATTAGAGATCCATCGTGGTACTAAATGTTAAGACTGAATCATAGCATTGGTGAAATATATAATAATTATTATTATTATTATTATTTTCACTTATTATTAATAAAATCAATAATTAAATATATAAATAATTATTAATATAATTAACTAATAATAATATAATAATGATAATAATTAATTAAATAATAAATACAATAATCATAAATACAATAAAATATTAAATAATAATAATAATAAAATAAATAATAATTAATATAATAATAATAATAATAATAATAATAAATTAAATAACTAATAATAATAATAATAATAATAATCATAATTTCATAATTAATAATTACGTTATGATGGATTTTAAATCCTATTTGTACTTGTACTATTTTACTTTCTCATCTATTCAAACATTCCCATACCATAGCGTTGACATTACAAAATTAAATAACTTACATAAATTACTCTATTAAGGTTAATCAACTAATAAAGATAAAATACGTCATAGGCTAAAAAATTCCAAAGTAGTTTTAATAGTTTTTAGTGTATGTTACCATAAAATTTATAAAGTCGCGGCTATATATATATTGCTGAATAAAATTTGTTGCAGTTTTTTTTATACAAATAATATTTTAAATTTGCTGAGATTAATGTGTGCTAATTATTGTATAAACTGAAACGAAATATTAATATATTCAATATACAATACACAGTTCTTCTCAAGTGGCTTCGACGAAAAATCCTTACCTAGGTAAGGAATAAAATATATCACAAAATATATTCATTTAAATCATCAATTTCAGAACTAGAAATATAAGCAACACATTTCAAATAAAAAAGTAATTAAATTAAAGATAAAATAGTACAAATTCTCACAATATTCAATAATAGCTGTAGGGAAAAATTTAAGATGCGAGTAAAAAAGGAATTTCTTAGAAAGAAGTTTATATAAATAGAAATTGTAAATGTAATGGATAATAAATTTAATAGAGAGAAAGTTTTAGAGGAAAGTTGATTGACAAAGTTTCGATGATCATTAAAATCATATCCATAAAATTGAATAAAATTAAATTTAATAGAAAAAACAGAATACGGGACAAAATTTCACAGAAAATAATAAATTGCCAAAAAAAAAAAAGTTAAATAAAATCAAAAAATTATAGGAAAAAGTATTTAAAGGAAAAATATTTAGGATAAGATATATTTTAAGGAGTCAAAAAATTGATAGATTAAAAAAAAACTAAAGAAAAGAATATAAAGAATAAAGTTATAAAAGAAAAAACATCAACAATTGGGGAAAGTTAATATTCAAGCGTGAGAAACATTTACCTGAAGGAAATGAACTTGAAAGAGAAAATATTAGTAAAAAATAATTAAAGAAAATTTTTAAAGAAATATACCGTACCTAATGAAAATAAAATAATAGGAAAACTATTTTAGACAGAAAAGAAATTAGTCGGAAAAAATTTCATACTACTCCGCACAATTAGAAAATGAATTGAAAGTACGCATTATTTTTGAAAAATTCTTCTTAAAGAAATTATTAAAGAAATGGAATCACAATCAAGAAAAAATTAAACATTAAAAAAAAATTTGAAAGTCAGAAAAATTTAAAGAATAATTAAAAGAATAAAAAAATCTAATTCTCGAATCGAGACTGATTTAAAAGCGAAAATATAGAATTTTGAACATTAATTTAAGTAAATTTTTATGAGTATAAATTAAATCAAGTGTGCAAAAATAAAATAAGCACTTTAATAGAAAAAATTTAAAATTAAAAAAATTATTTGAAAAGAAAAAAATACATAAACAAATAAAAGAACTAAAAAATAAAATAAAAAAAATATATAGATAAGGGAAATAAATAATTTGAGTGGATAATTAACAATATAATTAAAATATGTATAAAAAAAAAAAACACATAAAAAATTATCAAATATTTTTCTTAAATATCCATTACCCTAAACCTTATATAAAAGATTAAATAAATTTTCTGAAGATTCAAAGTAGAAGAACCGACTCTCAAACAGAAGCTGCTCTGTAAATAATTCCCTTCTTGCTTGATTGTAGCGCGCTCTTATAGCATTAAGATGAGCTCAGGTTGAATATTTTCAAATTAAAAAAGTGAACATCTAAACTTGGTAAGATTAAACTATATAAATCACTTTCTATGTTAACTAATGTATTTCTTGTTATGATTTTCTTTGTTATTGATTTCTTTGTTATGTATTTTAAGTTATGCATTACTCTTTCCCTATGTATGATTTTATGAAACGAAAACCAAGGCACACAAATCTGAATAAAAAGAAGAGAATTAAATTCTTTAAAGCAAAATAATAATAATAATAAATAAATTTAAAAATAAATATATAAATAATAATAAAATAATAATATACATAATAATAATACTAATCTATAAATTAAATAATAATAATAATCAATAATCATAATAATTAATAATAATAATAATTAAATATAATAATTAAATATATAATAATAATAACTAATTAATAATTCAATAATAAATAATCAATAATAGTAATAATAAATAATAATAATAATAATACTAATAATAATAATAATAATAATATCTAATAATAATAATAATAATTAAATAATAAGAATAATAATAATAATAATAATAATATAATTAAATAATAATAATAGATAATAATAATTAATTAAATAATATAAAATAACTGAATAATAATAATAATATTAATAAATTAATAAAATTAAAATAAATAATAATGGCATAATAATAATTATAATTAATAATAATAATAATATAATAATTATAATAATAATAATTAATAATAATAATAATAAATAATTACAATAAATAATTAAATAATAATAATAATAATAATTAATAATAATAATAATTAATATAATTAATTTAATAATCAATTTGTGTAATACTAATTTAAATTAAAGAATAATATATTTCTATTTTTAATTTTTTAAATTATTTTCAAAAGATTTAAAATAGAATAAAAAAAAATTAAATTATAAATAAAAAGAAAAAAAATATTGACCGAGTTGGATTAATTTATAAGTTGCATAAAAATTGATACCTTGTATGATATTCGATTTAATATATATATATATATATTATATATATCTCTATATATATATTACTTATATATATATTATATATATATATATATATAATATATATATATATATATATATTATATATACTATAATATTATATATATAATATTAATAGGTATGTGTATACGATAGAGTACTATATACGGTATACGAGTGAAGATAGATAGTATATACAATATGTGTAGAGACGTATCCAGAAATTTTTTTTTTCCGGGGGGGCCAAACAAAAGATCGTGCAGCTCTCTTATGTTAGTAATGCATGATATCAGCCCTAGTATAAATGATATAGTAGTTATATGCTGCCGCGTATACTAATATATAGCTAATTAATAATATAAGTTATACGCTGGTGATTGCAAGCAGATAAGCCGTAAATGATGGTAATGTTGAAATTGAGTTGGTTATATAATAGTATGAGCTACGAGAGTGATATAAGCCCGATAATACTATACTATATATTATTATTATAATATATTATAGGTGAAACCATCAAGTTGCTTGTGAAATGCGTAGTGATATTATTTTAAATGTGAAGTTAGAGCAGAAATATGGATAGATAATTGAAAGTTGAAAATTTAATATAAAGTTTATGCTATAAATCTGAAAAACTGTTAGAGGTTGACTATAATAGTATTGATGACAAATATATGGAAAATGGAACTGTAATGACTATAAACCTTATTGTTCACAATATACTAAGCACAATCATGGCTTACCATTAAAATACACATGAAGAATATATTTAGAGAAATTTATTAAAAAGTATTATAACAACCATGAATATATAAAGAAAATTTATGATAAAATATTAGATCTTAATGATAAATTAGAGCAAGCGTATCAGAAGATTAAGGTTTCAAAGAGAAAGAATTCGTTAAATTGTCATTATAAATTATCAAAGTTGCTACAACTATGTGATAAAAAATGTGATCTTTCCAATTTCAAAATAATTTTAACCCAAAATTTTGTGAACGAATATCAGAGAGTACGTAAAAGAATTTGTAAAATTAACAATGGGAGTTGATTGAGTAAAAAAGCAGGGCTACGGAGCAGGCAAATTTTTTTCCTGCTCCGACTTCAGCTCCGGCTCCGACTCCGGCTCCCTGCTCCATCATTTTAAAATTACACGGCTCCGACTCCGGCTCCTTGCTCCATCATTTTAAAATTACACGGCTCTAACTCCGGCTCCCTGCTCCATCATTTTAAAATTACTTGGCTCCGACTCCGGCTCCTTGCTCCAGCATTTTAAAATTACACGGCTCCGACTCCGGCTCCCTGCTCCAGCATTTTAAAATTATCCGGCTCCGACTCCGGCTCCTTGATCCATCATTTTAAAATTACATGGCTCCGACTCCGGCTCCCTGCTCCATCATTTTAAAATTACACGGCTCCGACTCCGGCTCCTTTCTCTAGCATTTTAAAATTACATGGCTCCGACTCCGGCTCCTTGCTCCATCATTTTAAAATTACACGGATCCGACTCCGGCTCTTTTCTCCATCGTTTTAAAATTACAAGATTCCGACTCCGGCTCCCTGCTCCATCATTTTAAAATTACACGGCTCCGACTCCGGCTCCTTTCTCCAGCATTTTAAAATTACACGGCTCCGACTCCGGCTCCTTGATCCATCATTTTAAAATTACACGGCTATGACTCCGGCTCCCTACTTCATCATTTTAAAATTACACGGCTCCGACTCTGGCTCCTTGCTCCAGCATTTTAAAATTACACGGCTCCGACTCCGGCTCCCTGCTCCATCATTTTAAAATTATCCCGCTCCGACTCCGGCTCCGTGCTCCAGCATTTTAAAATTATCCGGCTCCGACTCCGGCTCCGGCTCCAGCTCCATCCTGGATTTGAATATCTTTCGATAGTTTCGTTCCAAAGTTGATAATCTCTCCATTGAAATAAAAACATTATTCCATTATTAATTAAATTTATGTATAAATCTTTTCCTGTTCCTATTCCTGTTCCAGGTTCATTTTTTCCTTAAATAGTCATCGTCCTTTTTTCTTAACGATCCTTCAATGTATAGATAGCTTCTTGACGGAAGTAAGAATTCATATTGATTTTGAATAGCAATTCTAATGTCAGAAGAAGTATTTAAATCAAGACCTTTATAAGTCCCGTTTTCTCGTTATTCAAATCATTTAATTGAATCATCAATTTTTAGAGGATCTTAAAAGATGAGGCTTAGAGCCTAACCCCAGTGCAGATTTAGCTTGGCAGTATAGCCTATTTGTTTTCAATAATATTAATGAGAAATTTGGACCCTATTTCATGATTCTGTCACAGAGTGCAAGATTCTTACGCTTTGTCAGCTTATGAGGCCCCTTCTTGTTGGAAATTAATGTTTTATCGGTTTAAGTAATGTGTACACATTCTGACGACTTAACCAATCTTTGGCACTTTTCAAAAATAATTAACTTTATCGTACTGTCATTTATTCCTGAATATCCAGTTTGAGGATTATAATATATGTCTTTCAATTTTCTGAGCCCACTTCTGTGAGATCGTTACATGTTTTTTGATAAGCCCATTCCAAATCTTGATTTCATTCCCATAACTCCTGTAATTAATCTCGCATTTTTTGGTACATAATCAGGTTCATTATAATTTAAGGTAATTTCACTTTGTTTTCCTAATAAGTTATTTGCATCATTTTTTTTCGTACTTTTATGTTTCAAATAATTTATATCATGTTGTTTACAGGAGTTATCTAAACTATCTAAACTATTAATGCCTTGATATCCTTCTTTCAGTCTTTCTATCCTTTCGTACCAAGACCCCAATATGCATATTTTCCCGTATTATTAAACAATCCGTTTCCTATTATTCTGATGAAACATTATTAAGTAAATTTAAATGCATTTCTGATAAAGGTAAATTTTTTAACATCGAATTTAATAATCATGAACCTATTTAAGTTTTTAAAAACTTTAACTCTGTAATATATCTCTGATTTTCAATTGTTAATATGGTTGACTTGCTTGCATTAAAATTATACTTTTTAGAGAGTTTTCTAGTTGTATTGCAAATATACTTTTATTTAAGAGGAAAAAAATTATTTCTCAGGAAAGCAAAATCCATTGAAATTTATTTGACATTTTCTTTCTCCTGGTAATAAATCAAAATTTATTACAATATAACTGAAAGTTTTTTTCCAATCATTGTTACAGAATTCTCGAAATTCTTTCCACTCCATATCTTCTGAA
Source organism: Trachelipus rathkii (assembly GCA_015478945.1). Taxonomy (NCBI): domain Eukaryota; kingdom Metazoa; phylum Arthropoda; class Malacostraca; order Isopoda; family Trachelipodidae; genus Trachelipus; species Trachelipus rathkii. The sequence goes on along the minus strand of JABUQX010042252.1, from coordinate 48,707 downwards.
ATGTAATCATCGTACATACGCGTTACGTCCTTTTTTTAGCAATGAAAATAATATAAATACATTAGCATTAAATTTTATGGTTCGACGAGGAAGTTCATGATAATTTTGACTTATATAAATTGAGCTTATGTTTTTTATGGCTTCCTCTCGTATCTTCGTATCTCGTATCTTCGTATCTCGTATCTCTAGTAATCTTCAGTTTTACTTTGATTAAAATCAGTCGTTATATCATCCAATATAAAGAGATATTTTCTTGTTTGTTTTCGTGTCTTTCGAATCTGGAATTACTGTAAACTCGAATCTTCATAATACTTAACTTTATATTTTTGTTTACGCTTCACTACTAATTCCCTAATAAATGAATAGATATTCCCTCCTCCTTTCACCAATAATTCAAAAGCTTTATTTTTATTATATTCTTTATCAAATCCTGATTTCCCCCGAACACATAAAATTTTTAATAATCTAACCACTTATTCATAAGTAGCATTTTCTTTAGTAAACTTGATTTTAAACATCCGATTTTTCAACAATAAGAGCTCGACAACTAGGCGAGGGTAATAAGAAACGAAGTTTTTGATTATTCTGTTTCATCTTTCCACTATGCTGAAATCTTTTTCATTCAATTTATTATGGAGATAAAATAATTTTTTCTCTATTAACTTTGTGTACGTCAATATTTCTTACCATCTAGAAACAATGAAAGAAATACGTATCAGGTGTCAAGCACAGCTCTACCACCAACACCTTCATCTACAATACCTACATTACAATATATTATAATTTATTATAATATTATAATATATTATATTAAAATTTTTTTTACTTAAAAAATGTATGGAAATTTGATAAAGGGATTTGACACCTGTGACAAGCTACAGAAACAATTTGTGTACGTCAACATTTCTTGCCATCTAGAAACAATGGAAGAAATACGTATCAGGTTTAACTCACGAACAGTTTTACTACAAACATTATATTTATTAAAAAAAAAAAATTATAGTAAAATAAAATAAAATAAAATAAAAAATCAGTTTGTGTACATAAATGTAAAATTTGATTTTGATGAAATTTTGTTCGGGTACAAATCGTTCCCCACCCAAAAAAATTAACTTCGCATAAAATAAATATTAAATTTAAATTTCGAGCGAGAGAGTGGAACCCATTTTGGATCCCAAAAATATTTGATAAAAATATATTTTGATAT
>JABUQX010042252.1:15000-35000 GCA_015478945.1 Trachelipus rathkii | reverse complement strand
TTATTGTATTATGTTATTAATTTATTATTAGTTATTATTTTTATTATGGTTAATATAGTGTTATTTGAGTTATTGATTTATTATTATTATTATTATTATAATATTATATTGATTATAGGGTCACATATTCATTTGTAGTTATTATTTATTATTATTATTATTATTCATATCTATTGTGTGTATATAATTATTATTATTACTTATTATTATTATTATTATGAATTATATAATTATTATTAGTATTATTATTATTATTATTATTATTATTGTTATTATTATTATTATTATTATTATAGCCTTTTGAAAATTTCTATAAGGTATGTCTGGTAGTTAAAGTGACATATTCAGCACTCTTGCGTATACAATAGGATTAGCTTGAGTGATGGAAAGAGGACCCATGCAGAATGCATAAACCCATCCAGTTTCCTTATCCTCCGTCCGGTGGAAAACTGGAAAGGTATTCACTGAGGATGCTTCTGTAGTTATTCTCGTGTTTAATTTCGAATTTTAACAGAAGTTGCGAAAAGTTGATTTAAGTAATAACAATTTTTCTGCATTTTCACCTTTTAAAATCTAAGTTTAGTGATTTGGTTGATGATGAGATTCTCGGAATGCAATAGATTGCTCGCATAATAATGAATATATATAGTACTCTTTATGCTTCAATATACGTTATTGGGAAGGTTTACGAGTATTATTTAATTTAGTAGTGTAGTATGTCACTTATATTGAGTATAGTATTATTTGTAGGTATAATAATACCCGTACCTATAGTCCCATCCACCCTCAATATTATATATATATATATATATATTATATTAATATATATTTATTATATATAAAATATTATTAGGTATTAGTATTTACTATAAATACAACCGCAACCGCAAATTCGGAGCAACCGCGCATATTTCTTGTTGAAAAGGTGGCCACCGTCCTCCGGCGAATTGTCACATGTCGTAGGCACAACCGCAAACTGCACCGGCAAACGCGGTGTGTGTACTGGGTCTTCGAAGTTTCCGCAACTTTTGGTTGTCAGGAGTTATCTTTTTTAAAAATACTTCTCTTTGTTATGAAAACTTGTTCTCTGCTTCTATATATTATTATGAAAAATCAGATTAAGTATCCCCTTTAAAATTTATTATTTTAGCCCCATTCGGTCTTGTCTTCACTCCTATTAAATTGTGATTCACTTAAAAAGTCCCTAAAATTACGAAAATATTGTATGATTACACACTATTTTGAGAATTTGAAGGTGTGTGTGGTGGCAGTATATGGTTTTAGTTTCGGAATTTCGCTTAAATATATACAAATAATTCCTTTCATTGTGCCTTTAAAGACTCTTCTTAGACCTGAAAGGCTGAAGAAGGGCAGAAGAGGGACTTAAATCAGCTGTACAAAAAATAAATTCGGAGTTAACTCGAAGATTTGATAATTTGGAAAGAAATTTCTTGTATTCCATCGAAGCGTATCTAGATGCTCGATATAAAGGGAAATTTTTTACAACTTCTTATGTTTTGAAGGAAGTTCAGGAAGAAATAGCAAAACAACATAAGAAACTTTCTACAGAATATGGGAAAATATATATCTTTTAATATACATTCTTAAAGAATTTAAACTGAAGAAATAAAGCGACCTTCAACATCCAAGCCAAAACCTCTGTTTGAAACCATAAATGCTCATTTAACATCAAGTAGTGATGATGATGATACAGAAAAACAATTTGATGAAAGTGTTTTGGATGAAATAGCAAAATATCAAAAAGAAAAAAGAATCGGTCCCTAAGATGATCCTCTAATGTGGTGGAGAGGGAACGAACATAACTTCAGAGTTAAAGATGATGGCTAAAATATATTGGTCATGCCAATCTAGTAGTGTACCAAGCGAACAACTTTTCAGAGGTGCTGCATTAATTTATTACGAGTAAACGATGAGATTAATAACCTTAATTTTCGGGCATTATGAAAGTTGTCTGTATTCCGTTTTTAATGGTTAGTAATCACCCTATTGTTGCTTGTGCAGATCGTTAACCTTTTTTTGGAGGGATCTTTTGAAGAGGAGGAAAATGTCGTTAATATAAAAAAAAACGCCCTTTTCTATGAGCTTATATTAAGCAAATTATTTTCCAGAACTGTTTCCTTTGAGTAGACCAAATCTTTCTAGAATTTGAAGAAATCTGCTCATCGTTCCTTTCCTCTCATCGGTCTGAACATCCAATACTCTCTCTTGCTCTTTCTCTCCCTCTCTCTTCGCTCTCTTCTCTCATCTTCTCTTAAATTCTCATACTCTCGTCGGTATCTCTCCTCCTCGTGCTCTCTCTCTTATGGTCTATCGTACTCGATTTCTAACACTCTCGATCGGCCTGCTACTACAATCTCGCTTCTCTCTCTCTCTCTTTACTCTCTCTCTCTCTCTCTTCTCTCTCGTCATGTGTCAATTAAAGACTGTACAATTGAAGTGACGTGCATTTAGGAAAATTACATTTTGACCCGTTCCCTTTCATTAGCGCGCTTGCTATTGCAACATCATTTACTTTCAAGTATAAACACAATTCAGTTTTATTACCCTGGTAAGACAGTAAGGTGGACTTCATTATTGTAAATTTAGCTTTGTTAATAACACCTTCGGTTTCAGTCATCCACATTATATTCTTTATTGAAGCGGCTTCTTTTATAATAACTTTGTAAAGGGTTGCAACACGCTTGCGGCGTCTGCAACATTGCAGCGGAAAAAATTAAACATCCCTAAGAGCTCTCAGAGCTACTTTATATTTAATGGTCTAGCAGTTTACAATATTCACTGCATTATTTTTATTTAGCGAAATTCCCCTTTAGCTTGTATTGAAACCTAAAAAATTTAACTTCTTCATAATTATGGAACATTTCTTTGGGCTCATATAGACATTTATTTATTTAAACCTCGCGAAAACTTCTTTCAATATTGCAACATGATCCTCCATTGTTGCAGCTATGACCAGGACGTCATCCAAATAAACATACAAGTTCTTAATATCTCCGAGTAAAATTGACATCCATTTCAGGTAACAACTTGTGGAATTTTTATGGCCTTGTATATGGTAATTAAAACTATAATTGCCGAAGAGGCAGGTGATCGTGAAGTAGTTTTATGGTTCTTCATCCACTGGAATATTATAATAGGTTTGAATTAGATCCAGTTTGGAGAAGAATTTTCAACCTTGCAACGGAAAAATTTTGTCCTTGATTATTAACAAGGTGAAATTTTTGTAGACTGACCTTTGATTCAATAACCTAAGGTCAGCAACTAATCTCGCCTGCCCATCTGGCTTTGGTAAAAATACACCGGAAAAGGCTAGGCGTTGTTTTTTCGGAAAATCACTTTCACTTCAAGTAACTTATTTGTTTCCTTCCACGCTATTTCGTAGATATTCAGTGAAATGTGTCGGTTCCTTAATTTTATAGAATCCCTACTTACTTCAACTCTATAAGGATAGTTTTCAGTTATTTCAGAGAGAACTCTCTCAGGTAATGGACAGCTTTCACTCCCCCTCCCCCCTATTTTGAAATACAAGTCTCCATGCGAGTGAGATTCAAATCGTTATCAACCTCGCATACAGACACATACACACACCTACATACACACACCTACACACCATACACACACACTGCATTGGTTTTCATTATTTTTGAATATATATTCCCAAAGCTCTAATTGTAGTTCCTTTAATTTTAAATTCGGATTTTCAGATGGATTTGCAAATAAATCTTTATATTCTTTAATTAATTCATTTATTATAGTAAAGTCACAAGAAGGTATATTAATTTCAAAATGAGCGAGAGGAAATATAGAATTGAGAAAATCTTTAGGTAATTTATCAGCTTCATTCTCCACGGAAATACTTAAATTAGTGGTTGCATCTAAGAGATTACCATATCTGAAGTCTAAAATAAACCCATTTTCCGTTAAAAAAGAAATACCTAAAATATTAAATTTGATGTCTGCAACGTAGAAAATTACCTCATAAAGCTTCTTTTGGTTTACGTCAATTTCCACCTTTCTTTGATCGTACACATTCACTATACTTCGTTAGATGCCTTCATCGTTCCTATAACGGGTTTTAATTTATCTAATTATGTGTCCCTTTAGATATCCAAACTGAATCAACCAACATACTAAGTAAAACATTTTCGTTTCCTTTTCTACCAAAATAAAATGTTTTTTTTTTTTTATTTTTATTATGGTGGTGTTGAGTGGTGGGGGGGGATGAATTGTCGATCCTAAGAGAATGGTGAGTGTTGGGTGCTTCCAGTTAAGCGAAGGAGAGAAATTGTTCCTCCAGAAAGGGTTGAAGTTGCCTAGTTCACGTACTTCTCCTTTTTTGTGAGAGATAGTGCGCGGGCAAAAGAATCACCTATTAGTGTATGGGTTCAGGTTGAACCGACTAAACCGCCGTTCAGCGCTGTATTTGTGGGTTAACACAAATATGGAGTGATGTTTGATGTCTCATGGTTTATATAAAATCTTATGATCTAGTGTTATATTTTCTAAAATTGCGTATATAAGTCCTGTGTCTACCATGGTGAGCGATACAGTTTAAATTTATGAAGATTAGTAATACATGTTCAAAATTAGAAATTCTTTAAGAAGAAGGTCAAGTAGAATATTGTTTCAGCATATCTATTCTCCTTACTCATTTGTTGTTTTGTGAAGATTTAAAAAGTACTGTATAGAAGCTAACAAAACTTTGAATTCTTTTTAAAGATTTTCATGAAGATAATATTTTAAATTTAAATGTAGTAGGTAGAAAGGACGATTACGTTTTAGAAATTAACTGTATAGATTTTAAAAACATAGAAACAAACATCCCATATTGTGTAAATGATGAAGGGGTTTAGGGTTAAGAAATACTAAATGTTCGTTGCCCGGATTCTCCAAAAAAAGAAGTGTATAGCAACCCTAATCGAGACATAGTTGCCGCTTTGAAGCCCCCTCATTCTCTTAGGAACGAAAATTCCCCCCCCCCCCCAAAAAAAAAAAAAAAAAAAAAAAAAAAAACATTTTATTTTGGTAGAAAAGGAAACGAAAATGTTTTACTTAGTATGTTGGTTGATTCAGTTTGGATATCTAAAGGGACACATAATTAGATAAATTAAAACCCGTTATAGGAACGATGAAGGCATCTAACGAAGTATAGTGAATGTGTACGATCAAAGAAAGGTGGAAATTGACGTAAACCAAAAGAAGCTTTATGAGGTAATTTTCTACGTTGCAGACATCAAATTTAATATTTTAGGTATTTCTTTTTTAACGGAAAATGGGTTTATTTTAGACTTCAGATATGGTAATCTCTTAGATGCAACCACTAATTTAAGTATTTCCGTGGAGAATGAAGCTGATAAATTACCTAAAGATTTTCTCAATTCTATATTTCCTCTCGCTCATTTTGAAATTAATATACCTTCTTGTGACTTTACTATAATAAATGAATTAATTAAAGAATATAAAGATTTATTTGCAAATCCATCTGAAAATCCGAATTTAAAATTAAAGGAACTACAATTAGAGCTTTGGGAATATATATTCAAAAATAATGAAAACCAATGCAGTGTGTGTGTATGGTGTGTAGGTGTGTGTATGTAGGTGTGTGTATGTGTCTGTATGCGAGGTTGATAACGATTTGAATCTCACTCGCATGGAGACTTGTATTTCAAAATAGGGGGGAGGGGGAGTGAAAGCTGTCCATTACCTGAGAGAGTTCTCTCTGAAATAACTGAAAACTATCCTTATAGAGTTGAAGTAAGTAGGGATTCTATAAAATTAAGGAACCGACACATTTCACTGAATATCTACGAAATAGCGTGGAAGGAAACAAATAAGTTACTTGAAGTGAAAGTGATTTTCCGAAAAAACAACGCCTAGCCTTTTCCGGTGTATTTTTACCAAAGCCAGATGGGCAGGCGAGATTAGTTGCTGACCTTAGGTTATTGAATCAAAGGTCAGTCTACAAAAATTTCACCTTGTTAATAATCAAGGACAAAATTTTTCCGTTGCAAGGTTGAAAATTCTTCTCCAAACTGGATCTAATTCAAACCTATTATAATATTCCAGTGGATGAAGAACCATAAAACTACTTCACGATCACCTGCCTCTTCGGCAATTATAGTTTTAATTACCATATACAAGGCCATAAAAATTCCACAAGTTGTTACCTGAAATGGATGTCAATTTTACTCGGAGATATTAAGAACTTGTATGTTTATTTGGATGACGTCCTGGTCATAGCTGCAACAATGGAGGATCATGTTGCAATATTGAAAGAAGTTTTCGCGAGGTTTAAATAAATAAATGTCTATATGAGCCCAAAGAAATGTTCCATAATTATGAAGAAGTTAAATTTTTTAGGTTTCAATACAAGCTAAAGGGGAATTTCGCTAAATAAAAATAATGCAGTGAATATTGTAAACTGCTAGACCATTAAATATAAAGTAGCTCTGAGAGCTCTTAGGGATGTTTAATTTTTTCCGCTGCAATGTTGCAGACGCCGCAAGCGTGTTGCAACCCTTTACAAAGTTATTATAAAAGAAGCCGCTTCAATAAAGAATATAATGTGGATGACTGAAACCGAAGGTGTTATTAAGATAGATCAAAGCTAAATGTTACAGGATAATGAAGTCCCCTACTGTCTGTACCAGGTAATAAAACTGAATTAGTTTGTTATACTTGAAAGTAAATGATGTTGCAATAGCAAGCGCGCTAATGAAAGGGAACGGGTCAAATGTAATTTATGCACTGTATAGTACAGTATTGAATGAAACACAAAGAGAGAGAGAGAGAGAGAGAGAGAGAGAGAGAGAGAGAGAGAGAGAGAGAGAGAGAGAGAGAGAGAGAGAGAGAGAGAGAGAGAGAGAGAGAGAAGAGAGAGTATGATGAAAGAAGAGAGAGAAAAGAGAGAGAGATAAGAAGAGAGAGAGAGAGAAACACCGAAAAGAGAGAGAGAGAGAGAGAGAGAAAAGAGAGAGGAGAGGAGAGAGAGAGAGAGAGAGAGAGAGAGAGAGAGAGAGATTTCTCAAATTTAAAGGAATTTCTATGCAAAGGAAACAGTTTGGAAAAATATGCTTATTTGGTAGCCAATAGAAGGTTAACGATCTGCACAAGCAACAATAGGGTGATTACTAACCATTAAAAACGGAATACAGACAACTTTCATAATGCCCGAAAATTAAGGTTATTAATCTCATCGTTTACTCGTAATAAATTAATGCAGCACCTCTGAAAAGTTGTTCGCTTGGTACACTACTAGATTGGCATGACCAATATATTTTAGCCATCATCTTTAACTCTGAAGTTATGTTCGTTCCCTCTCCACCACATTAGAGGATCATCTTAGGGACCGATTCTTTTTTCTTTTTGATATTTTGCTATTTCATCCAAAACACTTTCATCAAATTGTTTTTCTGTATCATCATCATCACTACTTGATGTTAAATGAGCATTTATGGTTTCAAACAGAGGTTTTGGCTTGGATGTTGAAGGTCGCTTTATTTCTTCAGTTTAAATTCTTTAAGAATGTATATTATTAAAGATAGTATATTTTCCTCAGTATTCTGTAGAATAGTAAGTTCTTATGTTTGTTTGCTATTCTTTTCCTGAAATTCCTTTCGAAAACATTAAGAAGTTTGTATTATAGAAAACCTTCCCTTTATTATCGAGTCATCTAGAGTACGGCTTCGATGGAATACAAAGGAAAAATTCTTCCAAATTATTCAATCTTGAGTTTACTCCGATTTATTTTTTTGTACAGCCTTGATTTAAGTCCCTCTTCTGCCCTTCTTCAGCCTTTCAGGTCTAAGAAGAGTCTTTAAAGGCACAATGAAAGGAATTATTTGTGATATAGAGGACGATTGAAAGCTTACCTTTTTAGTAATCTCTTCAAATATCTCCAATAGGGTAATACATTTTTTCAATTTAAGGAGTGAAGACAAACCGAATCTTTGTTTTTCATATAATATATAGAGAGAGAAAGTTTTCATAAACATAATGAGAATATTTTTAAAAAGATAAACTTCCTGACTAACCCAAAGTTGGCAGGGGTTCGAAAGACCAGTACAACGTCGCGGTGGCGGCTTCAAAAAAGTTGCGGGTTTGTGTATAGAACAGATGACAACCGCGGTTTTGCCTTGGGGTGTCAGTTGTTCAAAATATGCAGAGCGGTTTTGCTCCGAAATATTTAACGGAATTGTAGCTTGGGTTGCTGATTATTCGAAATCCGAGTGCAATAAAAGTATAATTGATGGCCAAGTATATATTATATATTATATATAGATATATGATATATATATATTTATTTTTTGTGTATATATAATATATAATATATATATATATATATATATATATTATAGGTATAAGGAAGTATATTTTAAAATAGTATATTATATGATATATACGGTAGGGCATATAAATAATATTATGATTATTGCCAATGAGTGCTTGTCGAATCTATAGTCAAAAACCAGGCTAAACTAGATTTAAAAGGTGGAAATGCAGAAAATTTTTTTTATAATACGAAAATCCATAAATATTGCCGGCTTCTAAATTCAATTAAAATTGACGGGTGAGAATTATTACTAAAGGAAGCATCCTCAGTCGGCATACTTTCCCAGTTTGCCACGGTCGAAATTGAAGGACGGCGAGGATAAGGAACTGATGTGTTAGTGCGATATCTGTCATGAATGTTCCTCGTTCCAACACTGCAAAGTAACTCTTGTTAACCACGAGGCTGTTAATTGCACGATTAAAATGACCAGAAATTTTAGAAATGGGTTTCAAGGGCTATAATAATAAATAATAATTATATGATAATAATAATAATAGATTAATAATAATAATAATAATAATAATAATAATATATAAAATAATAATTATATATAATATAATAATAATAAATAATAATATGAATAATTATAATATAAATAATAATAATGAATGAGATAATGAATAATACCAATTAATGAATAGAGAATAATTATACTCAATATATAATAAAAATAAGTGTAGATAAATGAAAGTAAATAATATAATAATAATATGAATAGATTATATCAATAATAATTAAACAATAATATTATAGCCCTTAAAATAATAATAGAATAATAATAAATCCTAGTGTCCCTAATAGTGAATAATTAATAATAATAAGAATAAGTAATTGAAAAATAATAATAAATAATAATGAACCACCAAATGATGAGATAATAATAATAATAATAATAATAATAATAAAATACATAATAATAATAATAATAATAATAATAATAATAATATAGTGTCAATGTTGCTTACTTCGACAGTGTTATCTAAACTTTTATGTTTATATATTATTATTGGTTGATTCCATTATTTATTATAATTTATTATTATGTAATAATATTAATGATTAATTTCTTATTGAGATATAGTTATTATATTAGTGGAGTTATAGTAGTTTATTTAGGTTTTAAGTGAGTGAGATTAAAGATGGATAGAGTAAGTGAGTATGCTAGCTCCCTAGGTAGATATTAGTAGAATAGTGTGTAGTAGTATTAGTATTAGTAGTAAACAGTCCCGCAATTGTTAAAGTTTTTATTTGTCGTATAATAAATGCATTAGCACCGGCAACCGAAACCGCGGTTTGTGAAAAATTTAAGACTCGCGAAAAAGGATAGGGCCACGAACCGCGGTTTGTAGTGAAAGAAAATTTAGGAAACCGCAAAATTCAGGAGAATCGCCCAACCGGGTTATGCCCACGGAATCAGCGTGTCGGCTCCATCAGAATATATAAGCTATACCTATATTATATATATATTAGATAGGAGTCCGAAAGGAATAAATATAAGAAAGTATATATTAGGTAATTTATTGAGTCGAAAGTTAATATAGCTTGTATAGAGAATATAGAGAAATGTTTGTAGTTGGCCTAAATGAGATAGCAAGTAAGTAAAAGGGTTATATGCCTATTAAAAAAATAGGTTATATATCATATATATATATATAATATAATATATATAATATTTGAGCATACTTGACAAAATTTATCATAACCTGAACTAGCAGGACCATAAACCGAGATCTAGCCTATATGGATCGACGATGCCGTAAACCTAGACCTAACCTAGATGAATCTACGTTACCGGAAACCTAGACCTGAAACGCTAGAGGGATGGATCTATGTTGCCGTAAACTATTTCAAATGATTCTGAAGAACTTAGTACCACATAAAACAACAGAGTCAAAGTCGAAGGTTAAAAACTCGCGCTCGCTACAGTGGTAGAGTCATTTCTAACCGCCCCGTGATTTCGGATGTTATGATCCTGTGTCAGAGATAAGTGAAAAGCCAGATCAACAGAAATAGGAGACTCAGTGTATTCTTGGAGCAGCACCCACAACTATGCAACTCACAGATCTAAAGGGGAGGAGTTTAGCGGGGAGCTAGATCAAATGCTTCATAGAGTCGCAGAGAAATAAAACAGGGAAGAAAAGAGGTTTTGATATTTCTGAAAGGATTAGTTAGAGAGAGCCGAGAGACGAGATCCCGTATTAGAATTACCTAATAATAGAGATAATGAGATAATGAGGTAAATAATTAATTTGAGATAAATAATAGCATAATAATAATATGAGAATTACAAAACAAAACAAATAAATAATTAAGATGAATAAGTAATTAATAATAATAAATAGATAGATAAAAATAATAAAGTAAATAAATAAATAAATAAGATAAATAAAATAACATTAAATTACCTTAAATTGCCGTTGCTAACAGCTCACTCGTTTCTGATTCTTTTCGGATCTAGATAAGAAATTTCGGAAAAAGACCAAACTCTAACGGATTAAAACGGGAATAATTAAATAATAATAATAATAATTAATAATAATAGAATTATAATAATAATAATTTAATAAATAATAATAATATTAAAAATAAGTGGAGCATCCTGCTGAGAATATTTTAGAAATGATATAAAGAATAACGATCTTTCGAATAACAACCTTTGCCTGTTTCGCCTAATAATGACATAATAAATATATAATAATAATAATAATAATAATAAATAAGTATAATTAATATTAATTATGATAATAATAATTCAATAATAATATAATTATAAGTATTTTTTCCGACTCTCTCTATTTCTGGTAGTTTCCGGAGCTTATTATGCATTTTCAATCCCAACTTTACTACCCCACCACGTTTTGTTATGCAGAACAGAAGAAATTTGTGCAGACCAATGTGGTGTAGTATTATTTTAGAGGTAAACTGAAAATTGAAAAACATAATTGGTGTGATCACCACAGCTTTTTTGTGCATAGAATACGATGCTTATGTATTGTATTGAATGTTTGGCAAATACTAACCAACATCAATGTTTTGCCATTCAATCAGCTGACAGAGTTATTAAATGATATTTATAATTACTATTATAGTATATATAATATATTTATATATATATATAGATATTATATTAGATATATATAGTATTATATATTTATATATATATAATATTATTAATTTAATGAATATATATATATATTTATTAATATTGTATATATATGTATATATATATATATATAATATATATATATATTATAGATATATAGATATATATATAATGAAGTTATCATAAAATAGTTAACTTGTACTTATGTTATATAGCCAGTATATTAATATATGTTATTATTAGATACTTTTGGTGATAACAAAAATTTATCTAAGTATATATATATATATACATATGTATTTATATATATATTTATTGTTGAGTTTCATATTTTGTAAGTATATATATGTATATACTTGATACCAAATAATGGTTTGAAACCGATCTAACCTGAATATATATTATATATATTATTATTATATATAGTAATATTATAAATATTATATATAATGTCAATAGAGGCCTTAAAAAAAAAAGTATAAAAGTATAAAAACTTTTTTTAAAATTTGATTATATTATTATCATGTAATAGTTTCCAAAATTTTCAAAAACGTAGTAAGCTTTCAATCCAGTCCGGGTCCTCTTTCAGACGTAATGGTATGAAAAGCAAAGGGCGAGATCTGAAATAAAATTAATAAATATTAGGAGTGTATGTGTTGAATGAACCAATGTAAAAGAAAAAAATTATATTGAAAAATAGAAAAATTAAAGAATATAGCATTTATGATTATTTTTTTATTAAATAAGACTAGCTTGACCCGCGTCCTAATAATTTGTTAAGCGTGTGGTGTAAAGGGTGTTCACCTTGTAGTATATATATGTTAATAAAATTTTATGACCTTCTCAGTGTGTTTTAATCCATACAGATTCGATTAATTTACGTTGGAGGGGATCGAGAGCTTGTGTGATAGGTGTCATGTCATCAATATTAATCCCATCAAGGTGAGACTCTAGTGGTTAAGAGAAAGGAAAGAAATGAGTAAATAATTAATATATATTAATGGAACAGCGAAAAAATTTTAAAGTCATTTTCTAATTTGCGTTGTAAATTTTTATTTTATTTTGACATTTTCATGTTTTATGAAAATAAATGTTAAAAAATTTATTTATTCCCCATATTTATTAATTCGATAGGGGATACAAGAGTAGAAGGGTCCGCAGAGAACTTCAAATTGACTTCTGCCATCTTTAATGCGGTTTACACTTTTTTGGTATTCCTTTAGTAATAAAAAATAAAAAGATATAAATTATATATTATAACTATTTTCCCGTTACACTTTGGTATTACTTTTAACTAAGGAAATTACCATTTAGTAGGTGAACCGCTCAAAAATTGGCTCAGGTAGGGTAAGTCGGAAGGTTTTCTCAGGTGCTTGCTCGGTGAACGATGGGTAAAGGACGAAAGTATCTCACCTCTGATCCCGCTCCGTCTCGGCTTGAGCCCCTCTAAATGTAGAGGTAAAAAAAAGATTATCTTTAAAAATATTCCGGTTGCAATTTTGATAAGATAAGCTTTTCTTCAAAAACTCATCCTTAAAATATTTCGCTGATTCCAAATATTTATATAATTTTGTTTTACTTGGTAAGGTATGCGGCCGTCTCGAATGTTTACAATGGATGTCAGCTTAGACACTTGAAACAGATATATTATATATATATGATATATATAGTTAATATATATAATTTATATATAATATATATTATAATATATATTAAATATATATAATAGATATAATGATAATTATATAATAATGTATATATTTAATATATAATATATATTATTATATATAATATAGTAATATATATTAATATATATATATTATTATAGGATATTTTTATATATATATAATATATATTAATGATTAAAATATATATATTATATATTATATATTTATTTATATATATATATATTAGAATATAATATTATATATTAATATATATATATTATATATATATTATATATATATATATATATGATATATATATATAAGATATATTATATAATTATAAGATATTATTTATTATATAATTATATATATAATATACGGTATATTTAATATAATTTTCCAAGGAGGTTGATATCGGTAATATAATGATAGAAGTCGAAGCCGGAGTCGGTAGTCTATATAGGTAATTTTCAAAAAGTGATTAGTCGGAGGTTCGGTCGGTAATTAATTCAAAAGAGTTGGGAGTCGATATAAGTGCGGAGTCGGAATCGTGTGAAAGTCGATAATTTTTAGAGGGTACGGAGTTCGGAAGTTCGGAGTCAGTAATTGAGTAGGTGGTAAGTCGGGTCGGTAGTCGGTAGTCGGAAATTTTTGAACCGACTCCACAAACCTGGTTGTGTGCCAAGTTTTTTAGTAGTATAAAATAAGGAATGAACTATTTATATCAATTTTAAATTTTAGATGCTGAAGTAATGAGAGAATAAATTTTGAGATAATTTAAATATAAAGTATATTATTGTTCATTTAAAAATGGATGAAAATCTGAAAATTAGCGTTAAGTGTTTGTAGAGAGGTATGTGTGTTGGAAAGCCACAGGATGGGAGACAAAAAAACTGGTTTGAATGAGTCAGTAATAGTTCTCAGTAAATCAATGGAGGAAAGTAATGTACGTAGGTCATCTGGAGGAGAAGGAAATGTAGAGGTTTGGTTTTCAAAGTTCGAGAACCGGAAGAGAAATATAGATTAGTGGATATGAAAGAAAATGCAGTATAACTAAGTTGACATTTCAAATTCATGCTACACGATTTTGGCTATTCATATTTGTAACTACACACTCAAAATCATGACTTATCTCAGGAATTGGAGGATATTATTGTTCAGAAGACAAAAAGAAGTTGGATGTATCAGTTATTACATATCCAAATCATATTAAAAATTCTCCAGGTGAAAGGAATCTACTTATATTTGATTCTTTTTATCACTGACATTCAGTTTTTTATATTAACTCTCAGTTGAATGATCACAATATTTTCTGCTTTTGGGTCCGAATCATATGTAATAGTCATGGGAGTTTTTGAAAGACGAACAAGAGGAAACTGGAATTAATATTACAAGATCTTAATTTTGATATTTAAATCTATAATACTGTACAGATGAGTTTGCAGGCTTAGAATAACTTTCTTCCAAATTCTTTATTGTTACAATGTTAAATTATGGTATTATTTTATTAGTAAAATAGTAAATTTGCATTTTATTATAACTCGACAAATATAGAAAGGTGAATGTTAATAGGACAATCATGACTTTACATTAATTAAAATTATTAAATTTATAATATTTTAAATTTATTAATAAAATGAAATAACGAACAGAGCGTACTTCTTATTTGTAAACTAAATATACATTAATAAGTGTTGAAATGAATGAAAGAGGACCTTCATGTTCCAAGACTTTTACCGGTTGTGTATTTGGCATTCCTATTGGAAAGTAAGAACCAGATTTGATCCATAAACAATAGGCTGTAGAAAAATTGGAATGATTTGTCCAAAGGTAAAAATATTGATAATATACCACTTCAATACACTGTAAACATAATCTGATAAAATTAGATAATTTCGAAATAATATTTTTAATATTTTATATTCATATGTTGAGAAAATAAATAGATACACGAACCTACACACACACCACACACACACACACACACACCCACACACATACGAACACACACGCACACACACACACATATATAATATATATATATATCTATTATAATTTAAATATTATTATATAAATATATATAATTATATTATTTAATAATATTTAATATATTGTATATATTTAATTATATATTATTATATATTATATATTATGATATATATATATTTATTAATATAGTTAATATATATATATATATAATATGTTATATTATATATGTATATATATATATATATTACTTATTATTAAGTATTATATTATTTATATATGATATATATTTAATGAATATATATTTATATCTTAATATATGATATATATATATACATAATATAATATTACTTATATAAATATATAACTACTATATATAGATTAATATATATTATATAATTATATATTATAGATAATATAATTATATATATTAATTATGAGTATAATATGTTACCTAATAATAACAGCAATTCTAACTTAAGTGCTCCATACAAATAGTGAATGTACGAAACCGTATTAAAATACTATACACAATACATAGTTCATGTTTGTAAAAGATATTACACTATAATGGTATTATTTAATACAAAAAGTATATTATATATATATATATATAATTAATTATATATTTATCATATTTATAATATATATATATATATTTAATAATTATATATATAATATTAATATATATTAATATATTATATAAATAATATTCTATTATTAATATTTTATTATATATATATTATATAATATATATTATATATTATTATTTAATTATATATATTAAATTTCAGTTGTAAAAATATAAGAGTATGTATAGTAACATCTAGCAGTAATATTATTATTAATGTAATATGATTCAAACACCTCATAGGTAATAATATAAATATAATATATAAATGCTAATATTCTTCTTCCTTCCTCCTTACCTCCCCCAAATAAATAAGAAAATTTCTCCCTTCATACTAGAAATATTAAAAGACTTCAGATATATAGAGTGTGTGATCACTATACGTATAAATAATCATTTAGTAACCGCTTATATAACCAATAGTGATGTATATTTATATTTCAGAGGAGTTGACTATACGGGTATTAGCATACTATAAACTAACTATATAAATAATGAATAAATAATAATATAATTATTTATAACAGTTGGACTTACTATAATCTTGTAGCGATTTAGTGTAAAGATAGGAAAGGTGATAGGTAAATATGCTAGTTTATTATAGACGATAGCTAGATAATAAAGGTATATATATATATATATTCGTACAACAATACCTAATCGGGAAAGGCGAAGGTAGAATAATGTAGAGTGATGTATATAGCGTGAGTCATATAATAAGTAGAGTTAAGAAATAAATCTGTTCAATCCCGCATGAGATAAAAACTATCTATTCATCCACTAATAGTGGGTACATTGTAAATATAAGAATTTTACTCAATTCATACTCATAAGAAAGGTTTATGGTAAATTAATTTTTTTAACTACGTTGCTTTTTAATATTAATAGTTTAGATATATATTTCAATGTTATACCTAATTATACCAAATTGATAACATACATATTATTAAGAGGATTTAAATAGTACCTACTACAATAATATAAATACTCAAGTATAAACTCATATTAATACTAGTTTGATTTCATTTAATAAAATAACTAATATCAAATTTATATGTAATTTAGTCCCTAAAATATATATATATGGATACGTCGCAAAGAAAAATATTTAGAATATGAAATGTGCGATCTCAATATCGCAGAATCTTATTTTTGACATACGAGTTCAATTTTTTTCTATTAAATAAAAATAGCGGTCAAAATGTAACTTTTTTGCTCTTTAAAAAAAAGGTTGTCTAGCGCTCAAATGCAAAGAGTGCAGACGTCCATTTTTTTTAAGAATAGCTTTTAATCGAACGAAATCTCTCAAAAAAGAAAGGAGGTAACATTTTACCTAAAGCTGAAGAAGATTCAAGTGACTTATTGCATCCCATTTGCTCAGAAAATAATGAGACATGCATCTGAGCTTGCATCCTTTTGTTTTTAATGGCTTGATGAATTCCTTCAGAGTTTGCTTAATAATAATCACGTAACATGATTTCATTTTATTTATTTTGCTACATTAAAGACGACGACTAATTAGGAAAGAATGCTTTATATATCAAAAATGAATGAAGGTTGAAATTGTTTTAAAGCATTATTATTATTTAGTGTTTTAGTCAAAGCCTAAATTGATATTATGAGTATGTATTCCTCTTATCCTAAACCTTACATGTATGCAAAAATGAATGAAGGGTTGAAATTGTTTTAAACATTATTATTAATTTGAGTATTGCAGATATGAGCATGTTAGTATAAAAAGGTAATAGATAGCTATTATAATAATATTATGAAGTAAGTTAAAATAATAATATCATAATAGATAATAAAGATATAAATTTAGATCAAGTTTTAATTTATTAAAAATGATATTATAGTTTATTCAATGGAGTTTTAAAAGTCTCCTTTTTATGACTATCATTTAAAGGAAAAATAAATAATTTGTTTCACGTCTTTAATTTTTTTTATATTAATATTAGGCTTATAAGAATTTTTATATAATTAAATTATCTTTATTTACCCAATGGTATAACGTGAGTAGGTATGTAAAAGCGGTCTCTAGATAGCGGTCACCTATGATGATAATATTGGTAATATAACGCAAATACTCGATAAGGCATAATTCCATTATAAATTTACGCGAGAAGCCTCGTACAGCCTTTTGATTTACCTATTCGTAGTCTCCCATATATTGATCTCTGCTTGTAATTCGTGCGGTTCTAAATTTCTTTGAAAAACTTTACTACTTTTACTTCTTCTTTTTCTTTTATTTATGATCAATCTTGTGATGTTACTTCCACATTTACTCACTCTATGTAAAAGATTAATGTATTTTATCTTTACGAGCTCACTCTGAGGATTTCACTGGTGATAAATCTCTTTGTCTATCTCAACACTCTTTCCAGAAAATTGATATTACTGTGTTAATTATAGCATTAATGGCTGTCCTGCGCGCACCCCTTATGAAAGATCTTTGTTTCTGGTGTGTTGTTCTGGAGATATATCGGAAGCTTTTGACCGAGTGTTATGGTACCTTATACTTGCTCTCTAAGCATTCTTCCCTGAGAAGAGATATTCCATCTTTCTCGTTTTACTACCCTTGTCAGAGTTTTCTCCTGTGTGCAAACATACCTACAGCAATTATGTTTTATAGTGGGCTGACTCTCTTCCTTCCCTGTCCTGCTATAATTTGTTTCAATAGTTCATCATATCTAAACGGTTTCCTGCTCGATATCATTTCAACTATATGATTCCCTCCACTTTTTCAACGTCAACGATGGTTCTTAGCTGGCATTTCGTATTTCTGCTACAATTCAGTATTACACCGGTGTTAAAGAGGCAGCATCTCGAAATCTTTATTTTTCCATACATTTATCAGTTTGTGAATGATTTTCTCTAGATTCTACTTAA
The DNA here is from genome assembly GCA_015478945.1 of Trachelipus rathkii. Lineage (NCBI taxonomy): Eukaryota > Metazoa > Arthropoda > Malacostraca > Isopoda > Trachelipodidae > Trachelipus > Trachelipus rathkii. The sequence goes on along the minus strand of JABUQX010042252.1, from coordinate 16,371 downwards.
CATAGGAATGCAGGTCTAAAGTGTGTCAGTTTCCAATTCCATTCTTCAAATGAAAACTGATGGCTTAGAAAAAGGGGTTATAAGCTGGACGTTGTTAAACAACTTTTTTAATATCGCTTTTTATTAACAAACTCAATATTCTTCATATTCTTCACATATGTGTAGAAAATATATTTATCTTTCTTCCTTTACTTCTAGTTCTTCATTATCTCTCTCTCTCTCGCTCTCACTATCTCTCCTCCATCATCTCGTCTGACTATCATATCCATCACAATATCTTTGCCTGGTAACCTAATACACTATCACTCTGTGTGTTTCTGAACATATCTCTAATATTGCATTCACAACTCTTCTGCCTTATCCTCTTCAGGTGAGCCTCGAGAAGCTCATAGCTTCTGCCAAGTTATTATTGTTAATCATCGGTGTGCGGGGAATTTGTAACTTATGTCTTCTTAGCAAGATGACCTTAAGTACCTTTATATAACGTTACTAATCATCATTTGCTTGGTTTATTGGAAATATTCATGAGTTCTCCTACTATATATCGGAAGAATTGTGGCTCTATTTTCATTCCTTGCGTTTATTGGATAGAAGGATTTTGAACTAGATCACCTATAGAAATTAAAACCTAGTGCACACAGCCTAATACAAGCTCCAGATATCCTCACTATTCATCCCAAACTCTCTTCTTAACTCCTCTCCTATTCTCTATTCATTCTATAGCAATGGAGTTTAGTGTGTTCACCTTACAATTTCTCTCTGTGGTACTAATTTAGCTACTTAACAAACGTGGGAAATGCCCTAAAGTGTGATTTAGACATATTTTGGGCAATTTCATTTATCACCATTCTATCTGAAGATCTCCCCTATTCATACTAATGACACGCTCTCTTATTTATTTCTCTCTTTCATGAATTAATCATGACGTGAACGTATTATAGTTATAACACCTCCCAGACTCGATCGCTTGTGACCGCATCCTTCTTCCCAGCTACTCTCGGTCTCACTGTTGTGCATAATTTATAGTGAATTCCTATCCTCTCATTTAGAAGTCTAGTTTGTTTACTGCGCTCATCTGAGAGATTTATGTATGCGTTTGGTTGCACTACAGTGAGCCTCTTCTTGTTAAAATTTTATTATACAGAAATGCCAAAAGATTAGATGTTAATACTTATAATAGTTTTGTTGTTCCTTCAATCATTTCAGTTATCCGATCATTTCACTTATTCGATCATGAATTTCAGTTAATATTCAATTCTATACACTCAAATAGGACATCTGAGCCAATAGACCGTTATTCCATCACATTTACACGACACTAAAGCTTCTTAGCTTATACACTCAAAACTGAATTTGCATCGTCGCATACAG
>JABUQX010042252.1:0-10000 GCA_015478945.1 Trachelipus rathkii | reverse complement strand
ATGAATTTTTCAAAACAGCTTTCTGGAAATTGGGAAAATTTCCTGGAATGCTAAAAAAAAAAGATTTATAAGGTCCAATTTTAAAAAAAATAATATAATTCATGTGTAAAATAATAGAATAGGAAAAGTTGTCAGACCACATTTTAACATTTCATATCGAAAACTGAAATTTTCTAAAATTACAATGTTAAAAATCTACAGTTCTACGGATATGAAGGTGCCCTGAAACGGGGCCCCCCTCTGATATTATTTCATTGTACAATAATTCATTCCTCTGTAATTATATTTCATTCTTTATTTTTTCTATTATATTTAATTTATTTTTATTACCTAAATATATTTTTAAAATAAGATTTATGGGGGGATATCCTCTCCATAAATAATTCGTCTTTTCTACTTCTTTAATTATTTCTTTAGAACTATTTATTTATAGAAAAAAAATATTTTTACGTATCTCGGGTAAAACGTAACGGGTTCCCCAATTATTAAATTTATAGCTTGAGGTAATTTTGAAAGAAATATTAAAGCACATTGTATGATTTTATAAATTTAAAGTATTCTCCCCTCCGTCTGAATTTATTTATAGTTTATAATTTAGAATATATAATTAAAGAATATAAACAGGGTTCGTTTATGAAAATTGCATTCGTTTGGAAGTTGTTGTTTTTGAGGGGGCGCATTTTACGCCCCATCTGAAATTTTTTTGTTGCTTGTCAATTTATCTTCAATATCAAAATATATTTTTATCAAATATTTTTGGGATCCAAAATGGGTTCCACTCTCTCGCTCGAAATTTAAATTTAATATTTATTTTATGCGAAGTTAATTTTTTTGGGTGGGGAACGATTTGTACCCGAACAAAATTTCATCAAAATCAAATTTTACATTTATGTACACAAACTGATTTTTTATTTTATTTTATTTTATTTTACTATAATTTTTTTTTTTTAATAAATATAATGTTTGTAGTAAAACTGTTCGTGAGTTAAACCTGATACGTATTTCTTCCATTGTTTCTAGATGGCAAGAAATGTTGACGTACACAAATTGTTTCTGTAGCTTGTCACAGGTGTTAAGATAAAAAAAAATATTTACACTTATTACTATCAGAAGATATAAGTAACAAGAGTATAACGTATTATAGTTAATAGCTATTGTATAGTAGTAGATGGTATAATATATAATATAGTATATATATATAATATTATATAATGGTTATAATTTATGATATAGTATATATAAGATGATTAAGCCTAGTCTAAAGTAATATAGTAAGTGGATATTTATATAGTTAAATATATTATGATCAGTGTAGAGATTAGAGGTAGAACAGTAAGCCTAGTATTATATATTTCTAATAATAGCTATTATGTATGTAGACATGTGGAGGGTAGGATTAGTAATAATTGGAGCGGTGAGTCAGTTGGTGAGAGTACTAGTTTGTGGGATATTGATCTTTGTAGGATATGGGTTAATGTAGTTAGTGGCATTTGATGTTTAAGATATTTAGGTTTATAAGGTATATGATTTAGGTTAATAGTGATAATATTAACTGATTTGTAATATAATTTATTTAAATATAATATTGCTATGTTTACATGTAGTAACTTATATATATATAGTTATTTATATATATATATTAGTAATATTAGTAAAAAAAATATGTAAGTTATATTATATAATAATATATAAGTATGTTAAGTAGTATTACTAGTAGTGTAGTAAGAGATATAGTATTATAGGATATATAATATAAGTAACGAAAGTAACATATAGTAGTATACTATCTAAGTACGTTTATATATAGGTATATATATATATATATATATATATATATATATATTAGTAGTTATAAGTTTTATAGCTAGTATATAGATATATATAGATTAAGTAATATAATTAATTATAAAATAAACTTTTTTAAATATTATTAATATAATTAATGTAATAATAAGTAATAAATAAATATAAGATGGATATACGTCTTTACTAAAAGATAATCAATATAGAAGATATCCGATTAAATAATAAAATGTCATTACGCCCCCCTAAAAATAATGATACTAATAAAAAATTATACCATATTTTTCAATAGGTAAATAAAACGGGGGTTTAAGGGCAACAAGCCAGTATATTTATGGTGTTTCTGGTGATTTATCATTTTTATGGTTATCTGAAAGTCAGACCTAAGAGGTATGGACAAGTATATATGATATATTATTATATAGGTCTTATAGTATAATGGTTAGGTATAATATGATATATTATAGTATATATTAATAGTATATATATAATATATTATAATATTATATATTATATAAGTATATATAAGTATATTATATATAAGAGCGTAATTCCTGTGTGGAGCTTGGTAGTCATTAGCGCTTGCTGAAAGAGAATGGGGACCACTTTCAACCTTTAGTTCATCCTAGTCTGCTTTAAACTCTGTTATTTTCACGAAGTTTTTTTAGATTTACAAGTATAGAGGAGTGTAAACAGAGAATTGCGTTTCTTAATCTTATTGCCGGTATCGCAGTGTGACATGCTTTAAGGAGCTTTTAACTACTTTGACCTAACTTAGCTAACTAGCTAACCTAACATAATAACTAAATACATATCGGCGGGTTGTAGAGGAAATTTTTTTGATGTGTGTGTCGAACGTTATGTCCTGTCGACTTATCTCATGTGTCGAGCTCATTTTGGTGCTAGTGCTGATAAATATTTTATGTTCTGCGTTGCAAGCCACTTATAGACATATGAAGGCGTTTCAATCAAGATCATAATAAAGCTTGATTTCTAAATTCTCTTTCGTATCTATAGATTTTTTGTTTTGTAAGTTCCTCTTGATTTCTTTCGGTCGTTTCTGGTAGCTGCTGTATCAGACCACAGATTCTGTTGCTGATAAAAAAAAGCTATCAATATTTGTATTCTTCAGAGTTTGTTCTATCCATCTGACTCTTTTTCTTCTTTCATTGTGAATCGGTCAGTTATCTGTCATTCATTCGAGATCTGCTCTTATAAGACTCTCGCTATCCCTTCAATAGTATTCCTTCAATTCGAAGAGGTCACTCACAGCAAATGCAATACTAATTCAGGATTTTGCTTTCTAACGAATTGTGTATGTTAGGCTAAGGCTAGGCTAGGCTAGGTAGGTTAGGTTAGTTTAGTTAGGTAGGTTAGGTTAGTTAGGTTAGGTTGGTTATGGTTAGGTTAGGTTAGGTTAGGTTATGTGCAGGTTTAGGTTAAGTTAGGTTAGGCTAGGTTAGGTTAGGTGTAAGTTAAATTTAGGTTAGTGTTTCGGTTATGGTTAGCTTTTAGCTTAGCTTAGCTTACTTAGCTTAAGTTAGGTTAGGTAGGTTAGGTTTAGGTTGGGTTTAGGTTAAGTTAGGTTAGATTTAGGTTAGGTAGGGTTAGGTTTAATGTTGTAGTGTTAAACCCACCCCAGGCTTTTTGTCTTTTTTCATATACTATTGGGGTAGAGTAAACAATGTTTTATGTTCGATTTTAAATTCTCAATCTTTATCTTTAACTAAACATAATCGTCTGCAATTGCCAGAGCATCTTCGATAACATAATTCCATTTTCTTTTCTAATATCCTTTTGTATTTTTTTTTTATGTTGATCTTTCTTTTCTTTTTTTTAATTAAAGTTTAAATTTAGGACATTGCCTATTTTAGTAAGGAAAATACTATTAAGGATATTTTTTAATACATTGAATCGCAAGAGGGGATTGAACCTCAATTACGCATCTCACTAAACAAGTTCTATAGGTTGGATATCTGAGGAGACGTAGAATTTTCACAATACACTCTAGTTTTTGCTCGTATGAAGGCGTGTTCGGCCCCTTTGTATTGGAGTATGCAATGTAAAATCTGAGGTGATTACAACATATAGATCTCATAAAGAGTGGAGTCTTCCTATCTATTCGTCTATTCGTCTCTGTCTCTCTCTCTCGTCTGTATTCTTCATCATCATTCTCGTCTCTGTATGTCCTCCCCCTCTCTTCTGCTGTCGTCTCATCGTCTTCTCTCGTCTTCTATAACTGGCCTCTTATAATATGCTATTAAATGAACAGTTCGAATCTTACACCTATGAGGAGTGTTTCGAGCTATCTCGTCTTCTTCGCACATGAGTCTTTATATATTCTCTGTTACAACACTTATCACCTTAGCGTAACTGCCGATTATGTCATTGCGTAACGTTTTTTATGGCAAAGTCTGGGGGACTCTTCTCTCCTAATATTTTCCTACGTCTCAATATCCATTTTTAATACGCCCGTGTGTCGGGTTCACGTTGTACTGTTGATTTGATCCTGGTTTTTGGTTCTTTCCATTACAGTGAAATTATATTATATATATAGGTAAGTATATATATATTATTATATATATATTATTATATATATTATAAGTTATATATATATATTATATTGTATAATATATATATATATAGTAGTATATATATATATATTTATTATGTATATATATATAATTAGTATTTATAGATTATATATATATATATAAAAAATTATGAAGGAGTAAAAAATGTTTTGAATTTTTGAATAAAATTATAAAAGCTTTTAGGTTTCAAGTGATTGAAGTATCAGCGAAGCGTTCTACACGATAGATTTGCTCTCCGAAGGGAGGGAACCTGATAATATGATATCAGCTGAGTAAAATGTCTCACCACCCACCCTCCTCTCTAAACTTTAGATAAGAGATGTGACTCCAATTGGGAAAGAACCGTGAGAACTATAGACATAGCGTGAAATGTCTTGAAGTCAATTCTTAAAGACTGATATTAGGACTTAAAGTATTAACATAAAAAATGGTATTTACGTAGACTGACAAAAATAAAACGGTTTTTGAATATCGTAAATTGTTAATATATTGATATTTATGAGGAATAGGTAGACCAATATGAACGGTATATTTTTGTTATGTTTGGGAGGAATGTAGAGCAAGTTGACGACATGCTTTGCTATATTTGGTTTATATGCTGCTTAAATGCACTGTATGTTATCAGTGTATATTGTGTAATTGGTTGATTGAATTTTTGCATGAGATATTTAAATCTGGGACTGCCATTCAGAGAGCCAATGGTACTTTGCATATTTGACTGAGACAGTCTTGGATAGACCTTTGTGGCTTTAATTAACTGTCTCTATTTTCTTATTTTATGTTTATATTTATTTATTTATTTATTTATTTATTTATTTATTTATTTATTTAGCAAAAGAAAATAATACATAGTTGATACCAAAAAAAACAAAATCGTAAAAGCATGCAGGTCATATATATAAACAAATTGCATGCTTTTTTGACAATAATAACAACGATTTTAATAATAATAAATTAAAGATTTATTAATGAATGATAGATATTTCTGATCAATATTTATGTCTCGATTTCTTCATGTGCCCAATGGTTTTGTTCCACTAGAGGAGAGAGAGCGCATACAGAACATTACGCTTTGTTATATATTCATTCTTGGCTTAAAGGAAGTGCTAGGTATGGAGATTCGACGCAGCATTTTGTCCATGCAAAAAATAGCATGTCATTGACTTATTAGTCTTCAAACATCATATTTAGCAACAGACAGACGAGTTCATAAAGAAAACAAAACATAAAATCTTTAAGTACATTTATTTATATGTCAGCTGATATTTGTCTACAATCCAACAGTGTGCTCCTAACCTCATGCAAAAATTCTCACTATTGTGATTCTGCTTGGTTCTGCAGGGAGGGAATCATTACAGGAGTTAACAACCAACTCAACCAGGTAAGTAGGAGCTGTGGGTAACAATAAGTAATATCAAATCTTTAAGTGCAGACAAGGCATAATACTTATTTCAATACAGTATTAAAACTTGATATGAGAAAGCTTTCTCTCATACTCTTCACATGCTAAGTAAACTCAAATTTCTGATATATTATAAGTCCAATAGTTAAAGCTTCAACTCTATCAAATCTTCACATTGTCATATATAGTATGACTGGGAATTGACCACCACGCGTTTCGAGAAAATTCATAATTTATTTTACGTAGTCTTAACAAGTCGGGTTTTCTACATTAGAAATGCAGCCAGGTCCTAATTCAAGATTGTCGATACATCAAGCTTCCTCATCTCCCAGCTCGAAATAAATAGAGTATCATGCGGCAACAACCCGGAGTGGAAGGGCAAAATTGAAGTGTCGTTAGTGGGGTAAAACAAAAGAAATATGTCCAACACGAGATATGGGAAACTATCTGACCACCAATGAGCTCGAGATCTAGTTCGATGAAACTGTTATATTCTGTCGCCGATTACAAGATAAGAAGTTTTAAAAATTTGCACAATGCCTCTAAATCAATCTCCAACCATTTTGGACAAGTATTTATGTTCACGCACAATAGGCGCTTGAGAACACAGAATAGCTGCGATTAAAATTTCTTTTCTGAATGCATTCAGAAAATTTCTAACAATCTTTAATGAGGATGAGTCGTTTCTTATCTTCCTAAATCGTACAGGAATTGATAAAACAGATCAGATTCTCAATAATTACTATCTTATATTGAATCAATTTTTTCAAAATTTTATTAAAATTTGGTAGGACAGAGATGGGTCTGTAATTATCAAGACTCAACTTGTCGCCATTATTGCATATTGGGACCACACGCGCAATCTTAGAGTCTGGATAAGACCCCTCAACAACACACCTATTAAAAATACCAGCAAGTAAAGGCTGGGCTTACACCTGATTGCAGATACTCTCTTCAAGACCAAAAATTTAACGTCATAATGGAAACATGTTTTATTTTTTAGTCTCCTAATTAAAGTATCAACTTTATACCCCGTTATTGGAAGAAAAGAAAAACCTCTCTCATTAATAGGGACACTATCTAAGGGGCTTCCATATCCTTGTAGCTGGTTGCGCTTTTTCCTAATACAAAATCTGAGATCACTATTCATCCAGGACTTAGTTCCAAGGCTTTTCTGTTTTAAAGGAAAAGATGGATTATACATTTCAAAAAATTCCGAGTAAATTCTTTCCAAAATTGAGCACTAGACATATTATAATCAGTATATCTACTTATATAACCTATAAGATCAGCTTTAAAATTTTCAATTTTAAAAAAACTGATTGGTCTAAACAGATAATTAGGATTCAATTTCCTGCCAACAGCAAAATTAAGCCTTACAATAATGGGCAAATGATCAGTTATCTTACACCCAACAGCAGCTTATTAATTAACATCTTCAAAATTACACAAAAACGTGGTCAAGAATTGAACACTTAGTTATCGGGTTCTCCAAGGAATATCGAGTATTACTATCGATATAAGACAAGAATGATCTCGACAAAAACACCTCAATGAATACGTCATAAGAAGACAAGTTTAAGGGATTTATAATATTTATATTTATGTCACCAATAACTACAGTTTTCCTACAACCATCAGTCAAAAATCAGAGCCCAAAGAGAGATAACAAATTGGCCGACCTGATAAGTGTCTATAAGGAAGCCTTGAATTAAAATACTGTCATAAGGGGCTTAAAGTCCATAGCAATACGTTTTCGACCCTACGACCGATAGGTTCGAATATCAAATTGTAAGTTGATTTCATACCAAAAAATCCAAAAGACGTATAAAGAGTGGCGTGACTAAATTTGCGTCGGGAAAAATAACAGGAGCAACAAAGAAAACACACACACAGTTTTATAAGTTTATTAAAGAAATATATAGAAAAATACCAAAACGCAGTCAGTCTTTTATTAAGTCAATAGTTCGTCACATAAGTCCATAAGTCTAATAAAAAACAAATCAAAAAATCAATACTTAATTTAATATAATTTACTTTAGATAATTTTTTATTAAAAAAAATATTATATGTTATATGATACAGAATAAAAAAAATCAATACAAACTATCAGAATATTGAAAAATATAAACTTTCAAAAAAATTCATAGTGATGTCTCATCTAAATAAACAACATATAAGCAATATACAAATTCAAAAAGTTACTTCAGTAACTATCTCAGGCAATTTCAGTGGTTATTTAGGGTATTTCTTGGGGTTTTCAGGGTTCATTCGTGGTTTTCAAGGTGTAATATGTTAGTGAGTATAATTTTCTTCAGGGGTTCTGGTATTGACCTTTTCTGGGTATTTTTAGTGCGTTCTCAGTTTCTTCTCGGGGAAAACAATCCGTTCAGGGAACAGAAAAAGGATTAAAATGATTCCCTGTCTTGAAGAAAGCAACTTCAGTTTCCTTTAGGGATAGGGACAACTGGTCAGGCTCCTCCCAGTCTCTGGAAACAATCGGACATCTGGCTCTTCTCAGTCTCAGGGAAGTCATACATCAGGTTTTCCCCCAGTTTCAGGGAACAATCACAAAAATGAAGTGATCCTCTTCCAGAATATGGGGTGGATCAAAAGAAATATTCTTCCCAATTAAGTCACAAAGAAAAAAAACTGGACGAGGTATCGCAGTTTTCTTTTTCAGTAATTTGTGTTACATCACCGGGTTATTGCACCTCATTTATTATATTATTTTTTTTTTTTTTTTTTTTTTTTTTTTTTTTTTTTTTTTTTTTTTTTTAATAACGGAGCTAATAATAATAAACAATAATAATGAATGATTGAATGATAATGATAATAATGTATAATTAATAATAATAATAATAATAATAATAATAGGATAACATTAGTACGCTCGGTTTCATATTTTAACATAAGCAAATAATAATAATAAAATATAATATAATAATATAATATAATATAATAATAATAATTAATAATATAATAATATAATAATATAATAATATAGTAAATTAAAGAATATAAATAATAATGATAAAAACTTGATACTAATAAACAATATTCATAATAATAAAATTATAAGTGTGAGCAAAAGAATAATAATAATAATATAATCATAATATAATAATATAAATAAATAATATAATAATAATAATATAATATATAATAAAATAATATATAATAATAATGAAATAATAATTAATTAATAAGAATAATTACCGTAAGTATCAAAATTAAGAAATTCAGTCAATATAGAAATATTGTCAAATAGAAATCATCTACAGACCACAGGTGTAAAAAATATATCAAAAATATATTCTTTCAAGAAAAGAATAAATATTAGTAATGATATTATTAAGTAAAATAGAAAAACCACATGCATTCACTTTAAACCAAATAGTTATCAAGAACGTGTGACAGGAAGTAGAACCATAGGTGAGAAAGATGAATGATAGGAGGTGAGGATGGGTTTATGCTGATGGTTCTCTGGCACCCACTCATTTCACATAATTTTCTGTCCAAAATCTTCAACCTACTAATCTTTCGTTCTCTCTCTCTCTTTCTCCCGCTCTCTTTCTCTTTCTGCACCAATAATAATATAAACCTATATATAAGATTGAGACTTGAAAGACAAAAGGTCATATTAAAGGCAGATCAAAATATCCCTCCAACGTAAATCATACATTTCCCCAAAACGCTCATTTTTACTCGTTATAATAAATAGAGTGTTATATATAAGGTCGATGATTCTCTTGTTCACTGTACTTTTACTGCTAGTAAAAGGAATCTTAATACTCTATCAAATCATATTTCTTCCTTTCAATATTTTTTCTCTCTCAAAGTCTGTTAAATCCAGTTTTTTCATTCTAACTTCTTCTAGTTACCTTTCATGACATCTAGCAATCTATTATCTATTTCCATACCCTTGGCTTTGCTCTTATTGTCATGTCATACTGATCATTCCAGTTCCCCACACAGATTTACTAAATCAGCTGCTTTCTTAGTCTACATAATCTTTCCTTAAATTTCTCTCAATACTCCTAATATACTTCTCTCTCATTCAAGTCAGAAAGTTGTGTATGATCCCATTGTTAATAGTACGTTGATTCTATGCGTACGCCATATTATTGCTTCGTTATCGCAACAAATCAGAAAATTATGCAACTATTTCATTATTCTAACAAAGTTTCTTATTATTACC
>JABUQX010042251.1:32500-37500 GCA_015478945.1 Trachelipus rathkii | reverse complement strand
TACTTATTTTTAAACAATACAATAAGCGATATGAGTTATATGGAGGTGAGAAAGTAATTATTTAATATAATCTAGTAGTAGTATATAATAATCATATTAAAGGATAGATGAGGAATAAGTAATAAAAAAACTTATTTTAATCTATGCTATCGGAGTATGAGCGGAGATATGTAATATAATGAGGGATTTTGTAAGAGGAGTGTGAGATAATAAGAACGTATATAATAAGTAAGTATTTTTGTTATCTGATTATTAGATGGTGAGTATAAGTGACTCATATAATGAAATAATATGAATAATTAAGTATTTTCAATATTAATCCTAACAACTGACGAGGTGGTAGAAAGATGAGAGAATAATAAAATAAATACATAAGATATAAACATGATACCAGCTGAAGTATGTTAATATTATTTAATTTTCATTTGTACACACTGAAACCGATTAAACATAAATACATATTAGAGTAAAAGCGTTTTGGATGAGATCTAGATCCGATCTGAGACGCAAGGTGTATTATTCTCGTGACTGCTATAAAAAATGAACTAGGATCGAACGGGGATTCGCTTGCTAGTATTGAGAGATAGATAGGCGGATAAAAGTATAAAATGATATAAATCCAATTCTAGTGATTAAATTTATAATTCACCATACCCAAAAGGGGCATATGAACATCTCACGGTAGGCAAAACATACTAGATTTATGGAATTGATGGAAGGAACTCGAGTGTGGCTCTGAGCGAACAATAGATAAAGCGACGGAAACTGTGCCAAGATTTATAAGAGAGAGGAATTGCATTTGAGATATGTAGGTAACTTTGCATTGCGAGTCAGCACTTTTGTTAGAAGTTCGCAATTTTATATATGCTTCCTAGTACTATGTAGTTAAAAGCAAATTATAGAGTGAGAAGGAGGAGGTGAGATATAGGGACTTCATGACAGAAGCTAATCTGGGTGTCCATCATTCCTGTTAGTCGAGAGTTAGTGAGTCGAGCAAACGACACACTGACGTGGTGTAGGCAATAGCGTGTTACGAATCACAAATGAGGTCATTTGAGATTTTTGTGGTAAAGAGAACACGGCACAAGAATCTTATTAATATTCAAATGAAACACGAAAGTGTTTTATGAATCTCAATAGACATATCGGAGCCAGAGTACTATATCTATTCTCACTGAGAGTCTGATTTCATGATATAGAACGAATGATGCTGCAGTGCTAGAACAGACTCAAGATACGCATATAGCATGAACGATCGCGAACGGGCGAATACGCGCAAATTTTGACAACATTGGGTAGGCGAGGCCCAAACAAAAAAATATGTCTAGCAAACCTGAAAAAAAAGACGATTGACGGCGAGATAAATTTAAACAGAAATGATTCTAGTCAGACACTCATTGGAACATAACTCAGTCAACTGTAACGACTGAAAATTTAAATCTTTGAACTTGCAACTAGCGTATATAAATTGTGCTGATTTTGGCCAAAAGCTTGCGTATCAAAGAGTGTCGAAGGGACACGGAGAGGGTATATTCGAATAGATTATATGCGAGTCGGCTCTAATGTGCAAGTCCTCTTCGGAGAGTCTTTTCCACCGTTTTGTGTGGATAAAATTATCAGAAGGAATAGGTGTATAGAAACTTCAGAGGACACAGACCGTGTTTCGGTCCGGAAAGTAGCCTTTAGGACCCCAGTCCAGCTCTTTAACCAAAAAGTGCTTCTCCCACAGTAAGTATAGGCTATTAAACTTTCTCTTTGTGAGTCAGGATAAATGATCTCGCCTTATAAGAATTTTTTAGCTGTTAATTACTGTTAATTGAGCGGATAGGGAGCATATCAAACATAGTCGTTAGTGCAATCGTATACGGACTTTTTTCCTACGCCTTGTTTCGAATATTTTCGAGATTTCTAGAAAGGAGAATGAAATCATTAAAAGAAACTAGTCAAATAAGCGGCGGCGCTGAAAATCAGACGAAAGTGAAAGAAACGTATAGCGTCCCCTTTTCTCTACCTCCTTACTACGCTAATCAAGCCGTCGGATCCTCGGTCTCAGGCCCGATTTACGCCGCCATTGACAAAGGAAGGAAAAATGAACCCTTTTTCGGAATAGTAGAAGAAAGAAGAGAGAGAGAAGGATTCGCGAATTCAGTGATGACGATGACCGCATTTACCGATCGCGATAACGAAAATCAATATTTAGAAGATATGAAAGTAGCTCTTTGAAGGGAAGCGAATGTTTTGTCTGATAGGTATTCAAGAATTCCCGAGGCAGGCCGATTGAACGATGTAATGCGAACGACGTTCGTTTACAGGTCTTACTTTTCTCCCACCTTGCACCGCAAATCCGGACGTTATAAATTGTCTTCTACTGACTCTGGGTTGGCTTTTTTTCATTGGAAGATGATATAATCGACAAAGAAAATAATTACTATAATTAGCATTCGATTAATCGCTGTAGTGATGCACCAGTTTGGCCCCCCACGGCTTTTTCTCGAAAAGTATAAGAGCTATAGGTCTGAAACTTGGAATATGTTCTATGTATGGGTTGAGCTCAAAACAGTAGAAATTTCAAGTCTCTAGGATGTATATAGGGGGTACCTCCCCGAGAGCGTAGCTCAAAATGTTGCTTACGAACTTGTGGCTGCTCCGAGCGGTGACGAATTAGGCCTTAAGATGATTAGGCTTGAGTGGTGATGACGTATCCTCGTCCGTAGACGAGATCTACTACCCTTTCGCGTCCCCCGTAAGGGGGGACGCTCCCCCTAAAAAATTAAATTGATCGTAGAAGGCTGAAATTTGATACGAAGAATCGATTCCCGAGGGTAATCGAATCTGAGTCGAAAACGATTCCTGTAAAGAATCGTTTTTTACGCACTCCGACTCCGGCTCAGCCTATGGCTCCGATATATATCTATAGAGGTTAGGCTTAACGTATCGGGCTAAAATTTGGATGTGAGCTATATGATGACGTAATCTTGTCGGAGACGAGATTACGTCCCTCTGCGCTCTCCCGTAAGGGGGGAGCGTAGCCCCCCTAAAAATTAAAATAATCGTAGAAGATTGAAACTTGGAGACGGAGTAGAGGATTTGGACGTCGGGAGACGGAAGTTGAAGTGTGGAGTTGGATTCGGATCCAGGCCAGGGACCCCCCCGGACGGGGGTCCCCATTTGAAAAAAGAAGAAGAAATGCACGGAAATGCAAAACAGAGGAAGAAGGAGGAGGAAAGGAGGAAAGGAGGAAAGGAGGAAAGGAGGAAAGGAGTAAGGATGAAAAGAAGAATGAGGAAGGAGGAGTTCTGAGAGGATTCAGAGTCAGATGAGATCGGGAAGTTTGGCTCCGGTGCTGGAGCCAGTGCGGTGCTGAGTTAATAAACATTCGTATAACCACAATGTTGGTATCCTTATATTTGTTATCGAGTCTGTAGATTTCCAAAATGATGGTTTCAGAATCATCAAGAAAAAAAATAAACAAATAAATAATTAAATAAATAAATAACTAAAATTTCTTATTCTTTTTATGTTTATAACTTACAAATTTACGTTTTTACATACCCTAAAATAAATCAGTAAATCAAAAAATCCAACCCTAACATTCCTGTCCAACCAATGAACATTGATCTATTGATCTATTGATCTATTGATCTATTGATCTATTGATCTATTGATTCAGGTCATAGTTTTACTAAAATATTTTTTAGTAAATATGTCATGTTTTACATACCCTAAATCAGTAAATAATTAAATATAACAACCCAAACTACACTTCTGTCCAACCATGATCAATTGATCTATTGATCTATTGATTTATTGATCTATTGATCTATTGATCTATTGATTCAGGTCATAGTTTTACTAAAATTATCATGGTTTACATGCCCTAAATCAGTAAATCAGTAAATCAAACCGGCCATACCACACTGTCCACGTCATCCATGATCTATTGATCTATTGATTCAAGTCACATTTCGAGTATCATTTTGGATAAACATAACATAAAAACAAATTCTTTATACACTGATCAACGTAATGTAACAAAGTTTTTCACATTATTAAAGCTTACTTAGCATCATCGGGACTATGAATATAATACACAACGACAAACCTGACACTCCTTAAACACGAATAAACTGTTAACGTTAACAAAGTACCACACTTAACACCAGTAAAGTAGCTAACATAGCATACAAAGACGTAACCTATTCACACTTTGTCAAGCATATCTTTAACATAACAATGTTAATTTATATTAACATGGTAATATTTAACTAAAATTAACAACATTGGTCATTTATCATACTGATCAACGAACGTACACTAAGGTAATAAAGTTTCCACATCAATAAAGCTAACATAGCGTAACATGAACTAAGAAAATTATGTACAATGACAAACCTTACACAACTTACACATCAACAAAGTAATGTTAGCATTAACAAAGTTCCACACTTAACTCCAGTAAAAGTAACATAAACATTGGCATGCAAAACGTAACTATTCTTACTTTTTCAAGCATATTTCTTAACATATTAAATACGTTAATCTACACTGCACCAGTAACATTTACAAAAATGTATGCATACTTTCCGAATTATCATACAGACGCAACAAAATATACTGCTAACGTAACAAAGTTTTCTACATTATCATAGAAATATTTACCAAAAATTTATCATAACCATACTAAATATCATAACCCAACCAACTAATAACTGAAAACACAAGTTTTATCCAAACATAACATAAAAATAAGTTCTTTGAATAAAAATATCATAGTAAAATGTAATAGTTTAGCGAATTTAAAGCAGTAAATCAGTAAATCAGTAAATCAAACTCACCCGTTCCCTTCCCGCCCCTCCTACATCTACCCGTCCATGTACCTTTTTGATATTTGATCTAATGATTTGGTCGCATATCGAGTTACCATTTCGGCTAAACATAGTACAAAAAATAAGTTCTTCATATACTAACCAACGAATTATATGCTAATGTAACATTGTTTT
>JABUQX010042251.1:22500-27500 GCA_015478945.1 Trachelipus rathkii | reverse complement strand
ACCCCCTATATACATCCTAGAGACTTGAAAAATCGTCGGTTTTTGAGCTTAACCATACAAATAGGAAAATTATATTCCAAGTTTCAGACCTATAGCTCTTATACTTTTCGAGAAAAATCCGAGGGCGGCCAAACTGTCCCATCACTACAGCGATTAATCGAATGCTAATTATAGTAATTATTTTCTTTCGATTATATTTTTCAATGTAAAAAGCCAACAAGAGCACGTAGAAAGACGATTTAAACGTCGATTTGGTGTAAAAAATATCGATGAATCGATATATCGATAAATGATCTAAACCAGAGTCATTTAAAACCTTCTGGAAAACCAAAGTGCCCCTTCTGGGGAGGCTAAAACTTCCAACAAAAACGGTCTTCGCAGACCTAAATTCGGTCTCACTCGACCTAAAAACCCTAAACCTTGACACGTAAGCTTGAAAAACCAATTTGCAAAATGTTGCTTGCAACATTTGCAACATTGCATGCAACATTGCCTTGCAACCTTTTGGCTGTAAGTTGACCACCTTACGACTAACGCAACAATTCGATCAAAAATCGGTGATATACTACATGATAGTATCCGATAAAAGGATGGTAAAGAATGTAAAGGTGATTCCGGTCAGGTCCTTGTGATGGTGCATAGACTCGTGGTGCGACAATGAAGATTAAGAGGGGGAGGAGTATAAATTGAGACAGAAGAGGGCAGTGATCAGAGTGAAGAAGTTGGAAGAACAAGAAACGAAACGAAATTATGAACGGGAAATGCAAGAAACCCTAAGAAATGGAGAAGAAAACGAAAACTTGCAGATTTCATCCAAAGGAAGGGCAGAGAAAACTCTTGTAAAAGATGGGTGGAGGTTTATTATTTTATGGATTTATTATTTATTTATTTTTTTTTTAATTTTAAGCTGTAGTTGTTTATACAGGAGAAAAAAAATCTGTCCATGGTGGAACGGAAGTGAAAAAGCAATTAAGGAAAAAACCGAAAATGAGGAAGTGGCTGAAAAAGAAGAACAGCGGCAGCAAGGAGGAATATGTACAGCAAGGAATGAGGCAGAGAAAATAAAGAGGAGGGCAAAAAAGATGGAGACGGAGAGAATGGCAGGAGAAATAAAACGAAGATGTGGGTGAAGGGAAGGAAAAGCTATGTGGCGAAGGCGTATAGAAAACCAAAAACCGTAACTAGAAATATAAAAGATAAGAAACGGAGAGATTCTTGTGAGACCGGAAAAAAGAAATGATAGATGGACCGAATACTATGAAGATCTGCTAATGTAGAATACAAAGAACAAGAGGAAGAAGTTGGGAAAAAGCTGCAGATCAGACGAGGGAGGAAGAAGAGGAAGAGGAAGGCGGGAGAGATAACGGTAGAAGAATATGATTAGGCTATAAAAAGGATGGAGAAGGGTAAAGCCCCAGGAGAGGATGGAGTCGCTGTGGAGTTGGTGGTGGAGGGAGGAGAGGAGCTGAGAGGGAGAATCATCAGTTTGATGAACAAGTGTTGGAGAGAGGGAAAGGTGCCAGAAAGGTGGGGCAAAGCAATAATAATACTGATATATACTGATACTGATAAGGGAGGAATATGTACAAATATGTACAGGCAAGGAATGTGGCAGAAAAAATAAAGAGGAGGGCAAAAAAGATGGAGACGGAGAGAATAGCAGGAGAAATAACGAGAGATGTGGGTGAAGGGAAGAAAAAGCTTTTAAGATGGCGAAGGCGTATAACAAACCGTAACTGAAATATAAAAGATATAAAAACGGAGATTCTTGTGATGACCGGAAGAAGAAATGTAGATTGGACCGAATTATAGAAGATCTGCTAATGTAGAATACAAAGAACGAGAGGAAGAAGTTGCAGATCAGACGAGGGAGGAGGAAGAGGAGGAGGAAGGCGGAGAGATAACGGTAGAAGAATATGATTAGGCATAAAAAGGATGAAGAAGGGTAAAGCCCCAGGAGAGGGATGGAGTCGCTGTGGAGTTGGTGGTTGAGGGAGGAGAGGAGCTGGAGAGGGAGAATCATCAGTTTGATTGAACAAGTGTGGACGAGAGGGAATAAGTGCTCAGAAAGGTGGGCAAGCATAATAATACTGATGATATAAAGGTAAAAGAGATGCAGGAAGCTGTAATCAATTATGGACCATCTGGCGAAAATAACGAAAGAATATTGAGAGAAGGCTGAGAAGAAGAAAGGTAAGAGCCGCACTCGGTGAAGACAAGTACGGGTATAGAAAGAGGAAGTGGAACGATCGGACCTCTTATTCACACTAAGAATGGTTTCGGAGAAGATGCGAATATGGCAAGAGATTATTTGTAGCGTTCATCGACCTGCAAAAGGCATTTGATTCGGGGCCAAGGAAAAAGCTCTGGAGAGCTAGAGGAATTATGGAGTGTGGGGTAGATTAAAGAAGGCAATCGAAAGTATGTATGTGAGAAATGCAGTTGTAATTTTAGAACTGAGTGGGAAGAAAGAAGTGGTTTGAAGTGAAAACAGGAGTGAAGCAGGGAGTGTTTTATCGCCACTAGCCTGTTTTAATTATATTTAGACGTGGTAGATAAGGAAAGTGAGGGAGAGACTGGGAGAATTTGAAGGGACAGTAAATGACATATGCGGACGTCTTGCATGCTTGGAGCGAGAAGAGAGGAGAACGATTCCGGTGAGGGGTGAGGGGGGGGTGGTGAGTTGTTTGCGGAGACGTTCGGAGGAAGAAGGATGAGGATGGAACATTGTACAGAAGGACAGAGATATTAACAAAACCGAAGGAAGTGAGGAGAGATGTGGATGGTGGTGAGAGGGGAGGAGGTGAAGCGGTAAATACCCTGCAATTATCTCGGAATATGTTTTTTTAACAAAAGGAGAGGAAGTGGAGAAGAGATTACGCGAAGAATGGGAAAAGTATGGATTAGTTATGAAAGCGTATACCCCATGATGAAAAGATAAAAACATCGGATGAAATGAAAAGAAAGATTTTGAAAGTAAATCACTCCGACTCTGTTGTACGGAGCGGAAACATGGACAACGAGAAGACAAGAAGTAGAATACAAGCAGCGGAGATGAGGATATTAAGAACTATGATGGGAAAGGTAGGAGAGGACTGAATCAAGGAATGAGTAATTATCAGAAGATACAGGGCGTGAAGAAGAATGATAACTGGAGATGGATGTGGGGGGATTGGAGGATGGTGGGGACATCTGGAGAGGAATGGAGCAGGACAGAATGCCAAAAGGATGGAATGGACAGCCAGATATATAAGACCAAGGAGAAAGACCGAAGAAGAATGGGGCGGGAGTCACGTGGAAAAAGGAAACTCTTCTGGAAAGATGTCAGCTACCGCGAACGGCCGCATGCTCGAACAGTGAAGGCGGCGTAGCGTGGGGATCGCGACCCTCGACCGCAGCAGACGGTCGGCTGCGCGCGCTGACAGGATGACAGAATCCTTCTGGGAGAGGAAAAAGAAAAAGAAAGAATATATATATATATATATATATATATATATATATATATATATATATATATATAATTTATATTTATTTAATATTATTTTTTTTTTTTGTAGTTATATATATTATATATATATATATTATATATCTATAATTATAGTGATATATATATTATATATTATATATATATATATTATATTATATATATATATATATATACTATATATATATAATATTATATATATATATATATATATAGTATACATATGCGTTTAGGTGAATTTTTTTTTGCCTAGGGCGGAATGAATGGTTAAGAGGGCCCTGCCCCTGGTGAACAAATGCAGGAGGCCATCCAAATTTCAACAGAGTTGAGGTAAGTTCCCAAATCAGAGTCAATTTAAAGAATAAAGGCCGAAATGCCAATATAAAAGGCGTTTGAAAGTGTACAGGTAATGGTAACTGGGAAAATAGATAAAGGAAGTGTGCTCTAGACTCTACCAGAAGAATGAACATAGCGGTTAAGTATATGGATAGAGAGTTGGACAGAGTAGGGTGTGACTGCCTGCATAAAAAGGCGTTATAGGGTTATGGAGTTGGATGGAGAAACAATGAAACTGTGTAGAAAGGCCTTTAGTACTAACCCTTCTCAATGAGGAAGGTAACCCAGTGGAGAGTTTAGAAGAGCAGTATCGGTTGTATTAGCGATAAAATAGAGAGAGTGACGCAACAGTTCGACGGGTAGAGAGACTGGAAAGAGTTAGTTAGAGCAGGAGAATTGAGAAGGAGAAAAGTTCTAGATTCCACCTTCTCAAGGAGAGGTGTGTGAGTGGAGCTGCTCCAGTTGTGTGAGGCATATTCTATGTAGGAGCTAACGATACCCATATAAAGAGCATGAATCATTTGTGGCGTGAAGAAATTGTGAAGACGCCTCAGAACACCCAACCCTTTAGATCTTAGAAGTTTATTTAGAAAAATAAGTTATGTAATCCATCCAATTAAAATCACGAGATAAAGAAACATCAAAAATATAAAGGAGAGATGATGATTTGAGTGATGTGTTTTCGAGGAAAATGTTATTGTTATGTGTAAGATTATGTCTAAGAGAAAGATGAAAGATCTGAGTTTATGAGGAATTGAAAACAAACTTGATACAAACAAAGTTGATAAACAGAGGCAAAGTACAGTAGTTCAACAATCCATGGTATCATTTCGGAAGCACAAGTATTGAGAGTCACAATAGGAATATTAGTGTTAAAGTCAGAAGAAATTTCAAGATTTGGCATAAATGAGTTTTAGGGGGTGGAGAATGAGGAATAGCCCCGGAATTGTCTGACGTAGAATTAAAGAAAAGGTTTGAGCAAAAAACTCAGCTTTAGCAGAAGGTACAGTCACTTCAATATCCGTGGTATTAGCGTGAAACACCGGACCAAGAATTTTGCCATTTCTAACGCAATGGGGTAAAAAAATATTTATCAGATGCTATCTGGCATCTTGTCTGAGTGGTTGATATCACCGTTGCAGCACCTGAGTAACCTTAAGTTTGTCAGTGACTCAGTGTC
>JABUQX010042251.1:10000-15000 GCA_015478945.1 Trachelipus rathkii | reverse complement strand
CGAAGGAGAATACAGACCCCCTTAAAGTTTTTGGATCCACTTTAAGGTGTCTTAGGTCGTAACCATTTCAAATTTCGTATGCTTATTGTTAGTGATGTCACTTCATCGCAGATGTGGTTAGGTAACCCTGCACCCCGCGTAAAGGGGGGGCCACCGCCCCTTCAAAGTTGTTTTCTGGTTAAGGTCTTATATAATCCTAAGTTTTTGGTGAGAGGCGAAGGGCAAAGATTTTATGGTTCGGTCCTTTTGAGAGAACAGTGAAATCCAAGTTACGTCTGCAACTGACTTATATTTTTCAATAACTTCGTTGATCTTGGTGCTTTAAACTTCAAATTTTCAAGATCAGAGAATCCGATTCCAAGGTTCGTGAAGTGATTTGAAGGCCCGATCGACCAAGTCATGTCAGCAGATGATTTGGTCAAAGCCCCCAAATACGGAGGAGTATGACTCAATGAGGATGAAGCTTTTACAAGGTTGATGAGACCGTCTTCGGAGACTAGAGCTACTGAATGTAGGAAATACCAGGTCATGTTGGCAGTTGACTTTGAAATTTCCCTTACATCGTTCGATTTTGACACTTAATGCTTCAAAGTACATGATTCTAACTAAGGTCGGTGAAGCCGTTTTCGACGGTTACGGAATCTAAACCGACAGGTAATCCAAGTCATGTCGGCAGTTGACTTGGAAATTTCCATTTCATCGTTAATTTTAACGTTTAAGACGTCAAATTAGGGGTTTTCTAAGGTTTGCGAAATCATTTTCAACGGTATCGGGTCTCTATTAAGGCAGGAAATCCAAGTCATGTCGGCAGTTGATATGGAATTTTCATTACATCGTTAAACCTTCTCAGTTGATGTCTTAAAGCATAGGTTTCTGAGGTTGAGGAACCCGTTTTCATGGTCTACGATGGGTTTGGGGCTTAGCCCCAGCATCTATATACACACAGTAACGCTTCAAAGGATCAGGTGTAGTATTTTTTTTTTTATCTTTGATCGTATTTCTTTCAAACTTGATATCACCTACCTTCTCTTCCCAAGACTAGGGCGAGGTGCGTGTATGGAAACAGAAAAGTAGTAGAAGAATATGACGCAAGTTAAAAAGAAAGCCCAGCCTTACCGCCTCCTATATATATTTTAGTGAGAACTCCTCGCAGTCATAAAATTCAACTTAGAGCTCCACTGGACACGACGGACCTTCATCACGGCATCTCGTCAACGTAGGGTTCATTCATTAGTAAAGATGGGCAACAACCATACCCCCTCAAAAAATTCCGCCATTCACTCCTATCATGTACCTTTATTCTCGCCTCTGCCAAATTCACATTTCTCTCCTCCAGGCATTCCTTTACTGACTCGATCCACTTTTTCTTCGGTCTCCCAGCCGATTGATTCCCAGCACACTCACCACTATGCATCCGCTTAACCAACCGAATATCATCCATCCTTTCCACATGACCAAACCATTTCAACGTAATTTCATTTAATCTTTCATTCACACCTTTCTTCACACCACACAACTCTCTAATGCATTCATTCCTCATTTTATCAACTCTTCTCACACCTAACACATCCTTAAGATTGTTCATCTGAATACATTGTACTTTAGATCTATACCTCTTATTCCAGGTCATAGTCTCACTACTTATACATCAACAACAGGTAACAACATACCATCATGGTAAAATCTAGGCACTAAGACTTAGTCCCTTTACATCCATCAACTTTTTAATGCACCAGCAACCTTCCTGCATTCACAACTTCCTTTACACTCTGCAACATCCGTTTCCCTTTTCAACAACATATATCTAAATAGTTAACCAGAGACGTTCGTAGCTGCTCACAAAATCTAACATGACTTCAACACAAGGACTTCCTCATCACAACCATAACCTTACTCTTATCTACGTTTACTTTCAAATCCTTCTTTTTACACACCCTGCCAAATCTCTTTACCAATTCTCTCAAAACTCTCTTAGATTCGCCACACAAAAACGTCAAACCCCAATATAAAAGGTATGCACCCTCCACTCTTTCCATTCCGATATTAACATATTCTCTGCCAGCCAAATTCTAATTCTTCATAACCCTATCACATAAAAATTGAATACAAGGAAAATAAACATCCTGCTCACACCTATAATATTAAACAATACTTTCGAACCATTTATTCTTACACAACACTTCACTATTCGTCATTAATTACGTTTAGATACATTCAGAAGTAACACCAACACCAGTATATCACTAACACCGTGCCATAGAGTTCCCTATTAATCCTATATTACGCCTGTTCATCTCAAGATTCCAAAAACTAAAAATACTAGAGTTATTCTGTTCCTCTTATTTGCTCAATCCATTTGTTTTATAATGTAAAGATATTGAGTCCAACACATGCTCTACCACTTCAAAACGCTCATTGTTCTTCACCAATCAGTACTTCAGTCCCTCGACGTACTCTTTCGACCGAAAATACTAGCATATATCATCCCAACAACTTCAATAAAACTAATTCCCCTATATAATTCTATACAGTTACCACCTATCCCCTTTATCCTTATTTAACGGCACTATTACTCCTCTCCTCCAATCCCTCGGAACTAAGCCCTCCATAAAATCTAAATCCAATCAATCACCATTTCGCCTCCGTTCTTAATCGTTTCACCCGTAATATCATATATATCTGGCAGATTTACCTTATCTGAACTTTTCACTTTTTCATTACTCATTTTGTAACGAGCTTCATCCCAAAAATACCTAATCCTTTTCACCATCAAATCCACACACATTCACTATCACCTCTTCATTACTGCCAATGTTATGCAGATTTTCGAAGTGTTCTCTATACACTCATTTCATCTACGAAAGCACCTTCCCTATTTATTATTTTATGCAAATTCCCTTTATTCTCATTCTTAACCTTTCGGCATTTCCTATTTTCAGAAAGCTTCCATATTCTTGTAAGTCACCATTCATTCTCCTTCCAAACTGTTCACTTACCTCTTTTTTCCTCCTGCCTATCCATATTTTAGTATTCTTTTTTCTCCTTTTTTCAAATCAACCATATCTTTCTTTTGAACCATTCATCATGGCTTTTAGTTACATTCAACTGCTTCTTTTTTACTTTTAACAGCTTATATCACCTCTTCATTCCACTACTCACTGTTAACATTCTCACTTCCTGCTTTAGCACATCCACATACTTCTTTTGCCTACTAACAACTGCTTCCTTTATTTGGTTCCAGATTTGTTCGGTTTCAACTTGTTCACATTCATCCATATTACCTTCCTCTCCATCCAAGCCACCAGTAACTTAATTTTACATTAAACAAAACCTAATTAATCCTATGATCCATTCCTAGCCCCACTCACTGATTTAATATCCAACATATACTTCAAACATCTTTTCACCAACACAAAATCAATCTACTTTTCACTTCGATACCATCTCTACCTACACCAACTTAATATACTTATGAATACTCTTGTGTGTTTAAAGACAGTATTATTTACATACATACCTCTCTCCTCACAGAAATCGATCACCTTCCTACCATTCTCATTTTCTCCAGACATCCCAAAGTCACCTGTTATACCATCCCTTTTTTGATCACCTATCCAAACATTTATGTCACCTAACACAATCTATCTGAAGCTCCTACTTACCCCATTCAAAACATCATTTAGATTATCCCTGAAAATCGCACTTTTTTGATCATTACCCTCAGATAGACCATACGTCAAAAACCACACATACCTGGGCCTTCAGCTTAAATAGTTAACATTAGAATTTTCTAGTACTCAACAGAAATATAACAATAGCTCTGTACCACAAGTCACTCATCAGAATTGCAACTTCTTCTCTCTCCCTCTAGTTCCTTTCCACACCAGCACATACACATTTCACACCACCTTAATCATTTTCACAGTTTAATTTCATCTGTTTCAGTCACAGCGAGCAAATCAAATTTGCCCTTTCTAAATACATCCATCACCTCTCTAATCTTCTCCACAACATTTATTCCTCTGAGATTCCATGTACCCATACGATTCATACATTTTCGCCGAAAGATAGAAGGTTGCTTACGTGATACGAGCCTTCTCGATGCGTGCATTTGCAATTTCTGGACAAAAGAATAGTTGGTTTAGTGGGCAGCAACCAACCCTTAGTCGTTTCTACTACGACACGCAGGTACATACGATGTAGGGGCATTCTTCTCCCAACCATAGGGATATAAAGAGATAGGAGTCTGTAGATGTGTAAGAAGAGGGATGTGGATATAAGTAGGTATATGATAATGTGGATAAAAGGTGGTGTCTTTAATATGTTGGTTGGATGACGATGATTGAGCTGAATACACATAAAGAGACAAGAGAGAACATTTAGCACTGGAAATGTCATGGAGGACCCTCACATAAACAATCCAAATGGGAGGTAATTTCATCGCTGCAAGTATGCTCTCTCTTTCTCTCTACTCTCTCTCTCTAAATATATATAATATTTATATATTATATATATACTATATATACGACTATATATTATAATATATATATATTATTATATATATATATATTATATTATAGTATATATAATATATATATATATATATATAATATATATACTGTATATTATACTGTTAATTATATAGATATATATATTAATTATTATATATATATTATAATTATATTATATATAGATATATACTATATATAAATAAACTATATATATATATATATTTTTATATATATATTATATTATACTGTATATAGATACTGTATATATATATATATATAATATTATATATATATATATATATTATATATATATAGTATATATAATTATATATAGATACTATATTTATATATATTATTAATTATATATAATAATATATATTATATAAATATATATGTATAATATATATAATTATAATATATTAATATATATATATATATATATATTATAAATATAATATGTATGTATTACATCTTTGTCCACTATGTAAA
>JABUQX010042251.1:5000-7500 GCA_015478945.1 Trachelipus rathkii | reverse complement strand
AATGAAATAATGTGTGAGATGGTTTGGTCATATGGGAAAGGATGAAAGATAGTCGGTTGGCTTTAAGCGGAGATGTTATAGTGGCGAGTGTCGTTGGGGAACGGACCGGCTGGGAGCCGAGAAAAAGTGGATTGAGTCAGTAACGAATGTCTGAAGAGAGGAAATTGAGTTTGGCAGAGGGAAGAATAAAGGTGCATAATAGGAGAGAATGGCGGAGTTTTGTGAGCTGAGGGGGCTAATAGTTGTGGCCCACCTGGACCAAGAATGACCGTTACATGCACAGAACATTTTACCATAGTGAGGGTCGAATCGCACTAGTCCGGTAAAAGCATCTAGGGATGGAATTCTTGACTGCCGACGATTCTTAGATAATAATGGATACAGACTGGGTCGGTAAAGATGGGCTCTCTTTGGATGTTTGTCATATTTCTTACTAATTGCTATTCTTTTCCGATGCATGTTGCGCACTTTACTCCCAGTCATTGGGCGAGAGAAAAGGTAGAGAAGAACGAATATATATATCATATATATAATATTATATATATATATATATATAAGTAATACTGTAGACATATATACTAATATAATATTATATATATATATATATAATATATATATAATATATATATGACTATATATATATTAAATATGTATATATATATATATAATTATATATATATATATATATATATATATATATAATATTAATCATATATATATATATAATATATGATATATATACTTAATACTATATATATATATATATATACTTATTAGAGTAAAGTACTTTAATAAATCTATATCATAACAGTATAATATACATGTGATTCAAAACCTCTCGAAAAACTCGGAGGGCTGAAGAGCAAAGATAAGGGAACATTTATTCGTTAAAAATCTAATTTGTATGACGCTTTCGTTCAAAGTTACGGACGATGTGAATTACACTAGTTTAGTATGTGTGACGCGTCGCATGTAGATTACCGACGATTTAGGTTACTCATTTAATGGGTTTGTGCGTGCTACATGTGTGTACGCTTAAAGTCCTTCGGAAACACGTGGCAATACCTTTACCTTGCCAATTCATCGTTGATTCAGACAGTGTAGGCATCGATTACGAATCGGAATCACTTACACTGCTTCCGAGTTAACGAATGATAAATGTGTTACGTGCGGCGGAACGGAAATGGACGAAGAAGCGCACCTAATTGTATCCGGGAACGAGTTTCCACACAGGAAATCACCCCCCCCACACAATGTATTTGCTCGCCTTCATCAGCGCCTTCGAGATAATGGGACCCTTCGTCCCCAGTGCATTGGTGGAAGACCGCATACGAGGACCCCTGCGTTTGAAGAAGAGGTGCTTGAGAGAGTTCGCCAACGACCCGTCGACTAGCACAAGCGCCATTGCCATGCCATGAGTTCAAATCAGTCGTCTGTGGTCGGGTCTTGCCAAGAGCAAAGACTCCATGCATACCACCTACAGAAAGTTCAAGGACTTGGGCCAAACGACTGCCGCACCCCGTGTGCGATTGCCCGGTGGTTTCTGCAACGAAGCATTGATAATCCTGCCTTTCCTGCCCATGTCTTGTTTACCGATGAGGCGTGCTTCCACAATTGATGGCACTTCAACAGCAAGAAACACCCAATTATGGGACGAGGACAATCAGGCATGCAGATTGTTCATCGGAGCTTCACAGCGAAATTTACGTTAAAATCTGGGTGGGAAATTTCTTTGGATATTCCTGCTGGACCTGTCTCATTCCACACGTTTGGATGGACTGCGGTACCTGCAACTACTGAACAGCTTCCGCAGCATCATGGAGGACATTACCCTTGCGACCATGCAGAGAATGTGGTTTCAACACCGATGGAGGCTCTCCAGCGCACTTCAGCCACAAGTACGGCGCATCTGAAACAGAGTCATACACTGACAAATGGATGGGAGAAGGGGACCTTGTTGCCGTGGCCTGCATTATCGCCCGACTAACGCCCTATATATTTCTTATGGGATGTGAAGAGTGTTGTGTACATTATTAACCCAGTCACACAAGAGAGAACTGATTCAGCGAATATTTCACTGCGTATTGGTCAAATCAGACACAATGAGGGCATGTTCGGTAGAGTCGACAGGCACAATGGCACGGGCGATGAAACGAAGTAACAGTACAGGGCAACACTATGAACACCCCTGTAATTTCCCAAATAAAAATGATTCATAGCAAGCTACCAATTTTTTGCTTCACAAACTCGCGTCAAACACAATACGCTTGTTTTAACAAAAATATCCCTATTGTTACTGCTAACAACCCTCGGAGTACACAGATGTACGCACGCACACATACATAATATTAGAATACCCAAAATCTCGGTTACGAAGTAAAGACGCGTCAAACAACATCACGTAGTTTACCTTACATCATCCGTAACTTTGAAAAGAAGCGTCATTACAACATAGCTATAATTACAAATAAATGTTCCTTATACGTATTCTCTATCGCCC
>JABUQX010042250.1:27500-37500 GCA_015478945.1 Trachelipus rathkii | reverse complement strand
TATATATATATATATATAATAAGATAACTATTATTATATATATATATTAATATTATTATATATATATTAATATATATGATATTATTATATATTCTATTTTTTTTCAGATCAACTCTGATTATGTATAATATGTATACTTCATAATAAAACAGGTTTCGGTACTCTATAGATAACTTGTAATTAAGTAAGTTAATATCCTTAGAAAAATATTGTGTCAACTAAACCAAAATCGAAAAACGCCATAATTGTTATTGAATATATTCACCTCACTCTGATGATAAAATACTTTCATTTGTCAATATGAAAATAGTTAACACAGTTGATGGGAAACAATCAGTTCGTCATGCACAAAGAGTCTACCTAACTACCAGTTACTCATGGGGTCACAATACATCTTTTGGATCCTTTAAATTAATGCGACATTTAAATTGCTATCATATGTATCTTAAAAACTATTAATGCTACAGTAAAACGGAATACATTGGGGGAATGCTGGTCCAATTCTAGTACGGAAAATAAAAAAAATAAAAAATAAAAATATATATATATATAATCTCAAAAACTACAATAGCTACAGCGAAAAGGAATACATTTTTGGAATCTTGTAAAATTTTCATAGGAAAAAAGTAAAAAAAAATAAAAAAAATTAAAAAAAAATTATTGTATAATAATTATTAGTAATATGATTGAAAAGGCCTATTTTTTAGAGGTAAAAGCCTACTTTAGAGCCCTTTTATTGGTTTCGCGTTAAAATAAATAGACTTTCTATTAATTTGCTTTTTTTTTTTTTTACTAATAGAATACCCAAGGGTATACCGCCCCGATGGCAGGAGTCGGGGTCTCTCGGTCCCCCGTCGGCTCGAGCGTTAGGATTATTGCACTCGGGAGGGTCTTTGGAACCCCCGCGCTTTTGGTATTTGGGTGTCGGGGGTTTCCTTCCGCCCCTCCCTACGGGTATGCGAAAAACATCCTCCCCCTAGGTCTCCCCGGTTCGGCTCGAGCCCTAGTGTGCCGTATAAAGCATTTTCCTATGTGTTGAATTTTACCAGGATTCCAAAAATGTATTCCTTTTCGCTGTAGCTGTTGTAGTGATTAGGATAATTAATTTTTTTTTTTTTTTTTTTTTTTTTCATTTTCCGTACTAGATTGGACCAGCATGTTCCACATGTATTCCGTTGTTACCTGTAGCATTATACGTTTTTAAAGATACCATCATGACGTATACTAAACGTCGCCGGATCGTTTAAATTAATTGCGACATTTAAAACGCTATCATCCGGACATTGCTGCAATTGTTAAAAAAGAAAGGTGAAGCTAAGGTAATCAGGATAAACCTTTAATTTCGAAAAACTTAGACTAAGTGGAAAACTTTTTCAGTGCCATAAACTTGTTCTGTCTATGTAAGTGAAAAATTCCAAATACAATTGATTATAATGGTTGTTAAAGATATTGACCTTAGTTTTCTTTTGCATGACCAGGATTTAAGCACTGTGTGGAGACATGGCTTAAAAACTGGAAGTCCCTTTAGACTGAAAAAATATTCTAAAAATAGTTCTAGAAGAAGAAATAAATAAAAAAAATAAGGAATAAAAATTGCAAATATAATAGGGACGCTTTGTGCATTTAAATATGGATACTTACACATGGGCAAAGCTAAATTATTTTGTCAATAATTTTATTTATGTGGACGAAGATTAAAAAATATTTCTAAAACGTTAGCAGTAAACGAAAAAAATATCTCAACATTTCAGCCAATATATTCAAGAATTTGTTACTTATTTTAAAAGAATTCGGAATAACAAGAGACAAGTAATTAGGGCTTAGTTACGGATAACGCATTCAAACATGATCAGTAAGATTGAAAAATTAAACTGGAATAGGGTATGGATTAAGGAATGGTAAGGGTTACTGATTTTATTGAATGTCAAACGAAGAAGTAATAGTTTGTTTCAGAATAAACTTGATAAAACTATGAAAGAAGACTAATGTTCCGATACATTGTTTAACTATGCCACACATGGGATATGGAGTATCCATATTTGCAGTTAAGCAGTGCGTGGTCGTCTCCACGAATACTCAAGAGCAAATCTTATAAGCAGGCGAGACAAATAGCAAAAAGCAGCACGTACCCAAAATTAATAGAAGTTCCTAAAGATCAAGTTGCAAAAAGTGCAATTCCTAGGTCAAGAGGACAAGATGGGGACGTACATGTCTTATGCTCTAAAGGCTTCTGCACAACTAAAAAGATTATAGTAGTGCTAGTTTCTTTTTTTATTTTTTTTTTTTTTTTTTTTTTTTTTTTTTTTTCTTTGTATGTGGCTGCCGGTACTCGTGAACTTTCTTTCTCCGACAGTCAGTGGGAACACAATCGAAACACGTTGAGAATTCATAAAACAACCCATACTTGTACAACAAAAATATTCAATTCAGAAAGACTTTACTGCAGGAAGAATTTGTTCTAGAATCTTTCAGAATGAAGATCTGATAGTTTAAGCTAGGAGTGTTCTTTGTGAACTAGGACTTAAATTGAAATAACGCTATCGAACAGGAAATCTGGGCCGGAGTCAGATAGTTCTGCAGTTTCAGGAATCCTCCTCGCTTGTAGAATTTT
Source organism: Trachelipus rathkii (assembly GCA_015478945.1). Classification (NCBI taxonomy): domain Eukaryota; kingdom Metazoa; phylum Arthropoda; class Malacostraca; order Isopoda; family Trachelipodidae; genus Trachelipus; species Trachelipus rathkii. Next base: position 34,889 of record JABUQX010042250.1, on the reverse strand, counting down.
GGTAGATGAAGATGAAGAAGATCAAATTTGCCAGATAATGGGAAATATTGGAGCAGAAAAGCGATTGAAAAAACTAAAAGACAATCTAATAGTAAAAGACATTCAACCTATATATCTTCTAGAAAAATAAAAAGTAGAATTCCATAAGTCATTAGATGGAATAATGAAAAATCCGACCGGAAATCAAGCTGATCAGTTAAAGAGGCAATAGTTGCTATCCTATAAAATTTTGCCAAGATGCAAGCTTGGCACAATTTACGCTTTTGCCTCCTATTCCAAGCGAATGTTGAGAGCTTATTTTCTGCTTTAAAAAATAATAAAATCGGAATCTAAGGACATCGTTAAAGGAGGATTTTATTCATGGTTTTTATTTAAGAACAAATTGTTTCGAATAAATTGTATATTACATTATGGAGGGCTGTTCAAGAGAAAGTTATTTTAAAAGTTAGGAAGAAAGTGAATTAATTATATATATATATATATATATATAATATATATAATATATATATATATATATATAGTATATTATAATATAGTATATATTTATATATAATTATATATGATATATATAATATATATAATATATATTATATTATATATAATATATATATATATATATATATATATATAATATTATATAGATATATATATATTTATATAATACATATATATATATATATATATATATATATTATATATATATATATATATATATATTATATAATATATATATATATATATATATATATATATATATATATATATATATAATATATAGATACTATATATATATATAAATATATATATATATATATATATATATATATATAGTATATATATATATATATAGTATATATATACTATATATATCTATACTATTATATATATATATCATATATATAGTTATATATAATATATTATTATAGTATTTTAATATATATATTATACTATATATATATATATATATATATATATTATATAATATATTAGTATTATATATATATATATAATATATATATTATATATATATATATAATATATTATATATTATATATATATACTAGTATAGCCAGTAATAGGGAATTTATAAGAGGTTGACTCCGTTTATCGGGGGGAAATTTTCGATAAGGAAAACAACGAATTTCGAGTATTTTCTTTATTACTGCAAGTTCTATTATTTTTAGCGTTATATTGCATTTTTAGTTTTTAAGAAAAACAAAGATTTTTTTTTATTATTATTAATTAATTATTATTATTTATTATTATTATTAGTTTATTATTATATTATTATTTTATCAATTAATTATTAATTCATTATTATTATTTATATTATTATTATTATTATTATTCATTATTAATTATTATTATTATTTAATAGGGAATTACCTTTTATTTTTCTAAGTTCTTTCATTTTTTATTATTTGATTTTCAGATTATTATTATATTTATGGAGTATTTTTCATTAAAAAAAACTCCCCCCGGACCCGCGAGCTTGCGAGCGGAGCACCCCGCTCTGCCGGGACGGGGGGCATGATATAGAGGGGGGGGGGGCCGAAAGGCCGCCACCCCGAGATCAAACATAACAATATAAAAAAGTATCAAAGATCAAATTATTATTGTCAAGCGTGTTTCTACAAACTTTACGTATACATTCATCAATTTAAAACTGAAACATAAGATAGCTAAGCACGGCCAAGCTACTCATTTTTATAAGCCTATGGGTGTGAAGCACAAAAAAATATGTCAATTTCTTTTTTAATTTTTCATTATATTAATTAAAATTACATATTTGAAAATCCAGTATTTACTAATGTAATTTAACCTCAAATCATTGAAATTACGTAACATTTTTTATTGATTTTCGTTGAAATCAATACTTACTAGATAGCCATATTAATATATATATATATAGATATATATATTGATATATATATATATATATAATAAATATATATGATATATATATAATATATATATATTATATATATATAATATATATATAATATATATATATATATTATATATATATTATATATATATATATTATATATTATATTATATATACACAGGTATAATAAATATCTTTAATATATACATCTGTTTTGAATAAAATACTTTATATCTGTGTCAGGCTCCATAGTTCATCGAGGAATTATTTTAAACTTTAGCATGAAACTGAAATGTGATATTTATTCTTTTTAGGAAAAAATGAATAAAATTATATTACGTAATGTACAGGCAGTTCATCGTTCAAGAGACTTATATATTTAAATTTTAGGAAGCAAAGTGAATGATTCCTTTATCTTGATTTCTTAAATTCTTATTTTTCTATAAAATACATATTCTAAGTTTTTAAATTCTTAGCTAATAAAGATGTCATTAACAAACAATTGAATTCATCATAATCTCAAAAATATTGTGTATATAATGAGTTAATCATGACTGTAAATGCGAGAAGAATTAATAACTACGGTCGGAGCCGGAGGTCGGAGCGAACAATTTTAAATTGCCGGAGCGGTAATTTTAAAATGCTGTGCCGGGCCGGAGTCGGAGCGGGGGAATTTTAAATGCTTGAGCCGGAGCCAGAGGTCGGAGCCGAAAAATATTGCCGCTCCGCAGCCTGATATATATAATATATTATAATTTATATAATATATATAAATATATATACTATATATATATAATATATATATATATATATATATTGATATAATATTATATATATTATATAATATATATATATTATATTATATATATATATATATGTATATATATATATATATAATATATAATAATACTATTATATATATTATAGTATATATATACTAATATATATTATATATATAATATTATACTATACTTATTAATCATATATATAGCTATTATATTATATATATAATTATATATTAATATTATATCTTAATATTGAGGAGATCACTCGAATTCTTAGTATTCCATCATTTCAATATGGATAGTATATATATACTAGTATATATATATATATATAACTATATAATTATATATATACTAATATATATAATATATATATATATATATATATATATATATATATATATATATATATAGCTATATATATATATATAGATATATATTCTATTCTTTCCAGAAATTTGATATGTATATTTATTAAGTCCAATAATAAAAAAGGTTTTGGTACGGTTAAAGATAATTAATTATTAAAGTCTTAATATCCTTAGAAAAATCAGTCACTAAACCAAAAGTTCGAAAACACTAATGTATTTGAATAATATTACTCCCTCTGAGTGATGAAAAATACTTTTATTTTGTCAATATGAAATAGTTACACAGTGATGGGAAACAATCAGTTCGATCATGCACAAAAGAGTCAACCTAACTACCAGTTACTCATGGGGTCACAATACATCTATTGGATCTTTTAAATTAATGCGACATTTAAAACGCTTTCATCCAGACATTGCTCCAATTGTTAAAAAGAAAGGTGAAGCGAAAGGTAATTCAGGATAAACCTTTAATTTCGAAAACTTAGACTAAAGTGGAAACTTTTCAGTTGCCATAAACTTGTTCGGTCCATGTTAAGTGAAAAATTCAAATTACAATTGATTATAAAGGTTGTTAAAGATAGTGACCATTAGTTTTCTTGGCATGACCAGAATTTAAAGCACTGTGTGGAGACATGTCTTAGAAACTGGAAGTCCCTTAGACTGGAAAAATATTTGTAAAATGGTTCTAAAGAAATAAACCAAAAAATAAGCTTAAAAATTGCATAATGGGACGCTTTGTGCATTTAAAAATGGATACTTACACATGGGCAAAGCTAAATTATTTTGTCAATAATTTTTATATAAGGACGAAGATAAAAACAATATTTCTAAAACGTTAGCAGTAAAAAAAAATATTCAACATTTCAGCGAATATATTCAAGAATTTGTTACTGACATCTTAAAAGAATTCGAAATAACAAGAGACAAGTAATTAGCTTGTTACGGATAACGCAAATCAAACATATGATCAGTAAGATGAAATTAAATAAGGGACAGAATGAGCGGTAAGGAATAGGAGCTGTAAATGTGATACTGATTTTATTTGAATGTCCAAACGACAGAAGTAATAGCTGGTTCAGAAGGACTGATAAGAACGTATGAAAAGGACTATGTTCAGATAACGTTAACGATTGCACACATTGAGATGTGGGTTCTACTTGCAGTTAGCAGTGCGTGGTGTCTCCACAATACTCTCATAGAGCAAATTCTTAAAAGCAGAGCGAGACAAATAGCAAAAGCAGCACGTACCCCAAAATTAATGGAAGTCTTAAAGAATCAAGTGCAAAAAGTGCAATCTTAGGCTCAAGAGACAAGATGCGGGACGTTACACCTGTCTTATGCTGTTAAAGGGCTTCTGCAAATAAAAGATTGATAGTAGAGTATGATTGGCTGCCGTTACTTCATGAACTTTCTCTTTCGACAGTCAAGTGGTAACAAATCGAAACATCGAAGAATTATTAAAACACCCGTACTTTACAAAAAAATATTAAATCAGAAGACTTGACTGCAGAAAATTTTTATAGAGAACGGATTTTAGGAAATCACAAATAAATTCCGCCATAAAAGAAGGAAAGATGTTAACTGAAAATAAATATTTTGTCGACAAGAAATTTTGTTTAGAACTTTCCCAGAACTGAGATCTGAATATTTAAGTAGAGTGTTCTTTGTTGAACTTAGGACTTAAAATGAATACGCTATCGACAGAAAGCTGGCCGGACGTCAGTAGTTCAGCCAGTATTTGCAGATAATGGGATAAATTCGGAGAATGCAGAAAAGCGATGAAAAAAACTAAAAGACAATCTACTAGTATAAGACATTCAACCTAAATATCTTCTAGAAATATAAAAGGTAGGAATTCATAAGTCATAGATTGGCTTTTATTTTTTCATCGCTTTTTCTGCATTCTTCCAATTTTTCCCATTTATCTGCCAAATTAGTGCTGAAACTATCTGGACTCCGGCCCAGATTTCTGTTCGATTACGTTATTCATTTTAAAGTCCTAGTTCACAAAGAACACTCTTAGCTTTAAATATCCCAGATCTTCAGTTCTGGGAAGATTCTAAACAAAGATTGTCGACAAAAATATTATTTTCAGTAACATTTCTTGGCCCCTTCTTTTCATGGAATTCTATTTGTATTTGCTAAAATTCCGTCTCCATCACACATTTTTCTGCAGTTCAGTCTTTCTGATGAAATATTTTTTTGTAAAGTATGGGTGTTGTAATAATTCTTCGAGTGTTCGATTTGTTCCCACTGACTGTCGGAAAGAGAAAGTTCAGAAGTACAGGCAGCGCCATCATACTTCTACTATAATCTTTTGCAGAAGCCTTTAAAGCATAAGACATGTACGTCCCATCTTGTCTCTTGACCTAAGATTGCCCAGCTTTTGCAACTTTGAATTCTTTAGAACTTCCTAATTTGGGGGACGTGCTGCGTTTTGCTATATTGTCTCGGCTCCTGGGCTTATAAGATTTTGCTCTATGATTATTGGGAGACCACCGACGGCACTGCTAACTGCAAAGGTTATGATCCACATTCTCATGTGTTGCAATGTTAACGTTATCGGAACATAGTCGTTTTCATAGTTTTTATCAAGTTCATCTGAAACAGCTAGTACTTCTTCGTTTGGAATTCAATAAAATCAGTATCACATTTACCAATTTCCTATTCCTCAACCTCATTGTCCTTATTTAATTTTTCAATCTTACTGATCATGTTTGATCGGCGTTATCGTAACTAAGCTAATTACTTGTCTCTTGTTTATTTCGAATTCTTTTAAGATCGTCAGTAAACAAAATTCTTGAATATATGCGCTGAAATGATTTGAATACTTTTTTCCAGTTTACTGCTAACGTTTTAGAAATATTGTTTTTTATCTTCGGTCCACATATATAAAATTATGACAAATATATTTAGCTTTGCCATGTGTAAGTATCCATTTTTTAATGCACAAAGCGTCCCTTTATGCAATTTTTAAGCTTATTTTTTGGTTTATTTCTTCTTCTAGAACTATTTTACAAATAATTTTTCCAGTCTAAAGGGACTTCCAGTTTCTAAGCAATGTCTCCACACAGTGCTTTAAATAATGGTCATGCAAGAAAACTAATGGGTCACTATCTTTATCAACAACCATTTTAATCAATTGTATTTTGAATTTTTCAGCTTAACATGGACAGAACAAGTTTATTTTTGGCAACTGAAACAGTTTCCACTTTAGTCTAAGGTTTTCGAAATTAAAGGTCTTATTCCTGATTACCTTATAGCTTCACCTTTTCTTTTAACAATTGCAGCAATGTTCTGGATGAAAGCGTTTTAAATGTTTCGCATTAATTTAAAGATCAAAAGAATATATTTAGTGACCCCATGAGTACTGGAGTCTAGGTGACTCTTTTGTGCATTGATCGAACTGATTGTATTCCATCACTGTTGCTTAACTATTTCATTATTGACAAATTAAAGTATTTTTATCATCAGAGTGAGTAATATAATTCAGAAACTACATTTAGGTGTTTTCGATTTTGGTTTAGTTGACAAGATTTTTCTAAGGATATTAAACTTAATTAATTAAAGTTATCTTAGAGTACCAACTTTTTTTATTACTTGAATAGATAAATTATACATAATCAAATTTCTGGAAAAAATAGAATAATATAATATATATATATTATATATATATATATTTATTATATATGATTATATATTATATAATATATATATTATATATATATATTATATTATATATATATATAGACGTACTATTATATAATAATATATATATATATATTGAAATATTGGGATTATTAGAATTGGAGGTGATCTCCTCAATTATTAAGATATATATATATATATATATAAATATATTAATTTATAATTAAATAATAAATATTTTTAATTAAAGATAAATTTTATAAATTTATAATATTATATACATATATATATGATTATACTATATACTATGATATTATATTATATATGATATATTATTATATTATATTATATATACTATATATACTATAATATTTTATATATATATATATAATATATACGAGCCGGATACTCGCCAGCGCCGAGCGTCTGCACCTAGAGGCCAGTCTCAGAATCTATATCGTAGATACGACTAATATCGCCTCCGATGACGGGCCCATCTACACTCCCCGGCACAAGACACACCACCCAATCTACTAGCGTGCCCCCGACAATACTCACACAATTATTGATACATATCCAATATCAGCAATAACACACCCCGCTACATCACAAAATAGTAATTCGAATACAGCCCATGTCCTACTCGGGCTCCTGCCCGTCATCTCACAGTCACGCTTAATACCGAGCTTTACTTGAA
>JABUQX010042250.1:0-15000 GCA_015478945.1 Trachelipus rathkii | reverse complement strand
GATGGGAATCATGGAAGTCACATATTAATCCACTATGTAACAGTCTTTGATCAGCCCATGACATGGGGCTTTGCAGATCGTAGTCCGTTTTTCTTCATATTTTTCAGAATAGTTTCAATATTATTTTTATGACGAACAGTAAATTTCACTTATCACCTTTGTGTTACTTTCACTTGATAGACTCTCAAAGATTTAGTCGAAAAGTAAAAACATCAGTTTTGACCCTTTACTTATGACTCCAAACATAATACTGTGCCACGACTGTGCTCCAAACTTGTTCCAAAAAAAGAAGAAGAAAAAAAAAAAAAAAAAAAAAAAAACAACAACAAACGATCAGCTGTTTTTGTCGCATGTGGTCGTGCGTTATGAGCACAGATATATTTACTTTTCATAATAACCTAATTAGACCACACCACTGTTTTGTAAGATTTATTTAGTTCATAATTTGATTACTACCAAACTAGCCCTATAGTTTTGTTAATGAGGATTTTTACCTAAACACTTCTATCAGTTATGATAAATTCTTTGGTCATTGTAGAGCAGAGGGGCTTCACCCCCGATTTTTATAAAAATCACAGGATATACTCTTAAAAAATAATAATGAAGAAAAAAAAAAAAAAAAAAAAATTGGCGGTCTCTTTTTAGGAAAAAAAGTTGTTAAAACTCCCATAGACTTTTTCATTTTTGATCCATCCAGGTTAGGTCAGGTTATGATATGTTTTGTTAGGTATACAGAGAAAATCTATGTATACTTAACAAATCTTATCATAACCTGATTTAGGATGGTCCTAAAACAAGCACGAAGCCCACTAATTTTTTTTTAAGAAAGCCTATGAGAAAATTTTAAACTTTGAGAACTTGTAACTTTTTTTCCTAAAGACTTGAATCATTTTCGTTTTTTTTTTGTGCATTTTATTTTTTTTAGACTATATCCTGTGATTTTTTAAAAAAAAAATATATATTTTTTTTTATAAGAAAATCTTTTGGGAGTTTTAACAACTTTGAGAGGCTGTAACTTTTTTTTTCCTAAAGACTGCCATGTTTTTTTTTTTTATTCATTATTATTTTTTAAGAGTACTATTATCCTGTGATTTTATAAAAATTCGGTCCGTGAACTTCCTCTGCAGCTGACTATTACCAATTCTTTGGGCTAAACCAGAGCTTATTTTGATCATCATTAGGATTATTTTGGTAATTTAGTAGTTAATTGTCCAGTTCAGGAGTTCAGGCGCATCTCAATCATGTAAATACTATATTAAAATTATAAACATTTAAATTATACAAATGGTATAAAAAAAATTATTTGTTTTTTCTATAGATTTTTGTACTTTTTAAAGTGTTAAGTATACATATTTAGTATGTACCTATATATATATATATATTACTTAACAAACTGTATCATAACCTGAACTAGGAAGGTCTTAAACAGAGATCTAACCGAATATAGATTGTCAATGCTGTAGGACTAAACTTAACCTAGATGGATCTACTTTGCCGCAAACTTAGGCCTAACCAAGATGCTGATTCTCAGGATCCATCTGCCTTGATACTGATTCTGTGAAAGATACCTCAGAATCCTCCTTACTGGCAGTTTATAACATTCTTAACTTTCTCAGCATCCTTTGCAAAAGTTCTGCCATTCCTCACTTATGATGAAGGGTATACACCTTGGCCTATTTCCCTTCGCCCCCACCATCTGACCTCTCTCTCCAAATTTGCTTGTTAAAAGTATCATTACTATCTCATTCTGCAGTTCACAGTTTATTTATTCCAGTGTGTACTGACAGCTCTAAAACAGGGGACAGTGTGGGCACATTTGCTGTCTTCCCTTACTGCAATCTCTCATACCCTCCCCGTCTCATGCTTCAATTTTTATGGCAGAATTCCAATGGCCATAATGAATTGCCCTCTTCGAATTTTATTCCTTAACCAAGGACCACTCTTATGGTCATTTATTCAGATTTGTGTCAGCACCTCCAAGCACCTTCAAAGCCCTATTCCTTGAAAATTAACTGTGACTATCGAATGTATAACTAATGTTCCTCGTTGACTTGCTCCACGTCCTTCGCAAGAAACACTTCAATTACACTATGCTCTCGGCATCCCCTAGCCTCACATATAGGTAACTGGCAATGAAATTCGCGGAACAGAAGTAGTCCAGAATGGCCACTCTCCTCTTTTACCTCCTTCAACTGATATTATTCCTGCTCTCTGTATTTAAGGCTGTCCAGTCCTTTGGAGGAATGACTTGGTGACAGTGATCAGAAGGGGCAAAAAACCTAGAAAGTGTAAAGCTGCGAACATTGTGAGTGGTCTTCCTTTCTTCACTGATGAATGCTTGCATAGTCTATACTTGCACCACTCAGCATATAGCCACACCAATATCACAGCCATCTACACATTCATGGGTCCCCCTCTCATTTGCAAATGGATTGCTGTGCCATACCTTGCAATCTGTTTAACATATCTTCATCTGATTCCCCAACGATGGTCCTATTCGGCGTCTCATTTTCTACTCTATGGTCCATGAAACACCTAAAAGTTACCCATATCTTTCCTGAATCTCCCACCTTAATAGTAATTATCTTCTTATCTCCAAAGAACTAAATATTTTAACAATAAATATATATATATCATTAGGACTATTTATATAATGTAAGGACATCTTTTTATTTGTTTTTGTTTATTTTTTGACGAAATATTTATTTCACTATTTAAATTTTCTTTTACAACATTTAAATTACAGTGTTTTTTAAGTGGACGGAAGTGATAATCCTGTAATTGAGAAAATAAAAATTCTAAGAAATAGTTAAAAAATATCTAATAATTGGTTGGAACATCTTACAACAGTTGCTCATTAGCACAAATGGATAGAGAACAGTGCATCATAGAAACTGTCATGACTGTTTGACTGAGACAAATAGTTATAATAAATAAAGTTACTTTCTAGAATTTTTATTTTATTTTATGAGTTATAATCATCTAACTAGGCAAAATATTCCCAAGAGAGATGTCTCACAACCTCATTTAAAATTTGAAATTTAAAGGGTTAGATCTTGGGACAGCTATGGATATATCTGTAATCTGGTGCTAATGTAAATTTGATCATTAAGTTCTGACTCTCTCTGATCCTAACTTTGACTCCAACTCTGACTTTAACCTAATAATTACGGACTCCATAATCATGTTTTAAAGTTAAATATGAGAGGCTTTTGTATTGATCAATATTGAAAAGAAAAGAAATTGTGTTACTGGCACAGATTTAATTAATGTTTTGCATTTTAATACAGGTTTTAGAAGTTTTAGCTAGTTAATCTACAATGGATAAATTTGATGGAGAACATTTAGAAGAACAACAGTCCTGTGAGGTGTTTGAATTAGCATCTCCAGAATTTACAGATCTCTTATGCCGCTCGGTATGAAGTCCAACGATCCATCCTTAATTTATTATATTTCTAATAATAAGTATATAGGTATATATATTAATTATATATATATATACTATATATTATCATATATATATATATAATTATAGTAAGTGATATATAATATAGTAGTATGAATACGTTATACTATATATTAGGGGAGGCGGCAGCCGATAGTTGAATAGCGGGATAGGCCGCGCCGATACCGGTATATCCGCGCCCTGCCGAAGTTAACTACCGCGATACCCGGAGCTATCCGCCGGATATCCGGTCGCGATATCGGCAGGTTGTTATATACATAATACCCGCCGTATTAAATATTTACCCCATATATATATATATAGTAGAATACAACGCATCGCGCAAACACTACTATACTTATATATATATTATATCATAATATATAGCTATATATATATGTATCTATACTATATATATATTATTATATATTAACCTATATATACCTATATATATAGTATTATATATACGCGCATTATACACGGACCCCACCCTTATACTACTATTACACTATATTCACACCGCCATATATACGCCTTATATACCATATATCATTAATACTAATATTACTGTACATATTATATATATTATATATATACATAATATCACTCCCACTACCTAGTTAATTACAAAGACAATCTGCACGGAAAAAACGAGCAGGTCAGTAATGGGCCCGAATCAAGTGCGAGGCCCGCGACCGGCCTATGTCCCGCATGAAGCATTATACGTAATATATGATACTATATAAGGTATATATTTATAGTATAATTATTATATACTCTTATATCGATGCTGCATGGTTCCTGTTGCTAATTCCATCCAACTGAAAAAAGAAAGGGCCAATTCTCTTCAGCCCTCCTATTTTCCTCAACTCAACCCTGGACCGGACGATTCTGTCATTCCTCCTCCTTCTCCTCTCAAGTGTCCTATCCTTTGCCCGTGATTACATTTGATCGGCTGCATGGGCTCCTGAAATCTCATGAACCGTTAGGCAAGGCAGCGTGGCCTTGCGACGCCCCATTCACTATCCCAAGTTTGAGGCCAGTGCCGGCCTTCATGCCCATGCTCCCCCTCCCTCGATTCAGCTATATTCTCTACATATGTCTCAATACCAACACTTTCCCTCAGTGGTGTTGGAAGCACGCACATGTCCAACGTGTTCCGAAAAAAGGAAGCCCGCTGATTCTTCTAACTATAGCCCCCCATATAGCCCTCTTTATTGCGACTATTCTATCTAAGATCTTTGAAACCCTTCTCGTAACTCTCATTTCTGATAGATCGATCTGGAATGCTCATTCGCTTCTTTACGCCATCGCCCAGCTATGGCTTTCGGCGCATTCGAGTCGCACCAATTGTGTGTGGTGTTGGTGGTACGGCGCTCAGAGACTTCTACTGACGTGAAAGAATCGATACTCCTATTTCTTACTGATTTATGCGCTTTGCTCCGCCTCTTACCCGAACTACGCGAGATCTTTGACGTTGGTTGGCCGCTTGACATATCCCAACTATGTGTTCTGCACTGACCGCAGACAAAAGTGGCTTATGGCCCACGCGTCACTGCCTCTCCAACGCTCTCCTTCCCTTTGGTTTCCCTCTTCTACTTTTGCGCCGTTACTTTTTCATGGCTCTCAGCGTTTTTCCATTCAATCAAATTGCGACACTCAATCATTTGGCCCAACCAACATGACTGCTTGCCTTGATGGGGGTGACTCTTCTTTCAGTTTCTGTCAACTAGTGGTTGCTTCCTCAGGGTTCCGTGTGCTTGTCTCACTACTATTATTCCTGCTTTCATTGATGTTGGTGCATTTATCTCTTTCTATAGCCGTCCTACCGCCAGCCGGCAGGCGTTCGAGGAACTTCTCACTCGCGGTCCACTACCATTACGTCGCCCTCGTCGCAAGCCATCACTAGGATCGTCGCCCTCGTAGAGCTAGGGTTACTGTGTCTGCACATGATGTTTTGCCTGTTGATTTGGTAACTCAAGGCCTAGTTCGCTGCGGCTGCTTCCTATTCTTCATGTGTCAATTCCTTTTTTTTTTATTTCATGTTCTGTGGAATTGCTTCTTTCCATCTTCGCCCGTGTTTCCTGCCCTGAATTTAACTTGAATCCCCTCACCTTCAAGCACTGCGTCTGAATGCCTCATCTGCGCTAGATTTACGTTTAGCTGGTTTCGACTTTCCTTGGATAGGGCCTCTGCCGTGAGCTTGCGTTTGGTGACGAACTGTAACAAAATTAAATAAATATAAAAAGTATATATATTCTATATATATATATCCTAATAGTTATACCTATATATATATAATATAACTGTATTATACCTATACTATATTATTATACTTATTATATAATATATATACCTGATAAAAGTATATTTATATATATACTAATATATATATCAGAAGTGGGCGTTTTCCGCCCAATTGAATTTTGGTATTCGCAATGCGCAATACCAAAATAAGATTGCGGAATTGCGAATTGCCACGATATTTGAAAAATGTGCGGCAATGGAGCTGCGGTACACATGCCGCCCGCATCCAGTATAACATCAGGAATTTAATTCGTGGCCAATAAGAGCGACTATCACAAAAATTTTGCTGCGCGAATTCTTCAGTGTATATAATGGCCCAAAACCTTCTTATAGTCCACAAATTTTCGCTACGACGGTTAGGCCCCATCTTGTACGTCTCGGCAGCAACACCGAAAAATCCCGGTACATTTTAAGTGCAAACTATGTTTTAAGCCGTTGCGTTTAGCTTTCGGTCAACCTCACTTAACGCCCGCCACGTCCCAAAATACGTAAAAATATCTCTATTCTGCAAGTTGCCCACCAACTTAGAAATACAATCTGCTGCATAAGACTAGCACCTTTACAGAATTGAACAGAACATTCCCTTACGTGTTTTGCAAAAGCCGCAACAAAATTCTTTTTTTCTGACGATTTTGTGTGACTGCGCTAACGCGTTTGACGAAAACCGACTCGAAACGTTATGCAGCATTTTTTTAGCACAAATGACAAAACTGAAAACGGCTTTGCACAGCTTCAAACATATTTTTCGCTCAGTCATATGCTCGGAAGCTGATTACCTTAAACCAAAAACTGTTCGAAAAATCCTATCTAATTCAGTAATACAGAATAAATAAAAAACTTCTTGCCTGTAGAGTTACGTATATAATGTAAAGCTTTTTGTAATAATACATGCTAGATAGAAATTAACACAAAAACTGAAAGATCCCGGCTTAAATGCTATGAATAAATAGTAGCTTTGAATGATCAACATTTACATCTTTCTTAGTGCCTACAAATTTTCGACTTCAAGGCTTAATTGAAACATTACAATGAAGCTATAATTTATGAAACGGTGGTCGACCACCAAATTGCAAAGAATAAAAGTGGCTAGTACTTGTACAAAAACAATAAATCTTGATGACAATAAGTTATATAACATTGCGTACCCCGGTGCTCTCCTAACATCGAAAGTCCTAAAAAGATAGATCACGGCGGTCAGATGTTAATATTAGTATTACCTATATATATATAATACTATATATATATACTTATAATATATATACTTATATACATAGTATAAATATGTATTATACTATATCCGTATATAGTATATGATGTAAAATATTATAATCATATATACTAATGATACTGATATATATATATATATATCTAGTAATATATAGTATATATATATATAATATGATATACTATCATTTTTCAAATAATTATTGAGTATTTCCCCGGGTGGGGGGGGAGTGGGGGCGGCTGGGTGTAGTGTTGTAGTGCGTGGTGTGTGTGTGTGTGTGGTGGAGGTGGTGTGGTGTCGGTGGAGGAGATTATGGGGGGGTGGCTGGGGGGAGTTGGGTTGGGCCGTGGCTGGGTTTAAGGGTGGGAGAAGTATTATCCGGTTATTATCCGGCGCGCGGATAACAATGATATCCGCGCCATCCGGGATACCGGATGAGTCGAAAAAATCTTAGGAGGGAGAAAGCGGACGAGGACGGGATAGGACCGGCGATATGAGACCGGCCCATCGCGAGACTGAGAGAGAACTTAGAGAGGTTAGGGGAGCCTGAGAGGAGAGAGTATAGGACGTTGGAGGAAGATAGGTATCAACACAATCTTTTTAACTGTATTTAATTTAATTATTTATAATGAAAAAAAAATTAGTAATCATGCCTTCACTAACGCGTATCTTGTAATAATCGAAAACTAAAAAATAATTTTAAAGAAAAAAAATCATGGGGGATGACATGTTTAAGTACCGTTGTATGTTTTTTGAAAAGCTTATATGATAGCGTTTTCGTCTATGTCAAAATCACGATGCTATTATTATATTAAGTGTGATAACAAGAAAGTACTACAATAAAATAATAAAACAGTTGTTTTTCTATGCTTATATCTTTTATCTAATTTTAATACTTACGATTTTAAAGAACATTTATTGAAGGGTCACAAATTTAATATGATAATAATAAAATAATAATAATATAATAATAATACTAATTAATTCATAAATAGTAATTATAAATCTAACTTAAGGTAATAATTGTAAAAATACAAAGGAAACAATTCACTAACATATTAAATAAATAATAATATAAGGAATAATATATTAATAATTAATTAAATAGTTAATAATAATAATAATAATTAATAATACGAATAATAATAAGAGAAGAAGAATGATAAGAGAAGAAGAAGAAGAGCAGAAGAAGTAAGAAAGAAAGAGAAGTGAAAGAAAGAAGAAGAAGAACTTACTTTTGTTTATTTTATAAGAAAAACATGACTCACCAGAGTTTGCTGTTAAGACACTTCGCGTTGTTTTAGCCATTAAATTCTTTTAAACTGTCTATAATTGAGTTATCTAAATCTTAACAAATTCATCGCTGGATATAGAAATAAGAGGGCTAAAGTGAGTAGTAAATAAAATTAATATCTTATTTAGACCGGTATATTATAATATACTATTATAATATATATTATATATATATATATATATATAATATATATATTATATGATTATATTATATCATATATTCATATATTATAGATTATAACATATTATATTTAAACTCCGTAGGCCTGTATATATTATATACTATTATATTATAAATATACATTAATTTAACTCTGCATTAGATATGATAATATATATATACTATACTATATATACTATTATATATATATATATACTTATATTATTATTATATATATATATATAATATATAATAGGTAATATTATATAATATATATATATATAGGTATTATATGTATAATATATATATATTATATAGTATATATTTATATATTATATATATTAGAATAGAATTTAAAAATCATAGTGTCGTGCAAATCTTCCTTGATTATGATACTTATAATAAATATAACTGCATTTTTAATTTAATAAGTGATCAACATGTCAAATAGGTATTATTCATTTTGCCAGGGCGGTGTCATAAATATGGGCTGTAAAACCCGTAGAGTGACATTGGTCTTTATTGACACAAGATTATTCAAAAACTCATAAATATAATATTTCATATTGATTTCAATCAATCATTTTTTAAGGTTCTTGAAATGTAAACGCGGTGCATATTTCTTCCCCCCAACACAACACACATCACACACCACATATTTATATATATATACTATATATTATATATATTATCATTATATATATATATATTCAATTTATATTATATTATATTAATATATATATCTATATATATATATATGTATATATTATATATAGTATATATATATATATATATATAATATAGTATATATATATATATATATATATATAATATATATATATATATTATAGTATTATATATATTTGTAATATATTTTGTATATATATTATATATATATACTTATATATATATATATTATATATTATATATAATTATATATAATTAGATATATATATATATATATTATATATAAGTATTATATTATTATATATTATATATTATATGTTATTATATATATATTATTAATGATATATATTACCGGTATATAGAATTATCATATATATCCGGTATATATATATATTTTATATATATGATTATAATTATATAAGTATTTAATATATATTAATATATATATATAATAATTTAATATATATTATTATATTGATTCGCATGTATTGTGGATTAAATTTTTAAATAAAAACCGGAAAAAAACGTATTTAAGAATGTTAATTTGTTTTTAAAAAAAAAAAAATTTAAATCATGACACCTTTACTTTGCTGTCAGAAAAAGGCTTCGCTTCCTCACTTCATCAGGAGCGAAGAATTAAAAAAAAAAGAATGAATGCTTGAATGTTTGCATTATTGAAATTAAATTAAATTTTAATGACGTTTTTTTATTGGAATGCTTAATTCCATATAATGAGAAAGATATCTGGTCATCGTAGGTCCAATCACGTATCAAAGAAAAATTGAATATGTGATATTTTATATAATAAATTCTATATTTATTTTTATAAAGTATAAAAGTTTTTCAATTTAATGTTGATAAAGTTCCTCGATATGGAAAAATATAGCATGTGTTCAGCTGCTTGTCCTGATTGTACAGAATAAGCATAGATTTGTAAACGAAAAATCGTTTTTTTTGTAAAATGTAGGAAAGCTATGGAAATGGCTTAGAAGTTGTCCTTTGGGAAAAAGGGATAAAAGTAGGAATGAATATTATAAAGGAATATAACCGGACAATACATTGAAGTTAGCGATTCCTTATTGTGTAGAATACTTTGGGTATAGTGAATAAGAAGTAGTGATGTATTGTGACATGCCGCATTCACATCCGCACCGGCAGATATTAAAAATTTGCCCGCCGATACAGCACAAATACGGAGCAGATAAATCATGGGCAAATTAAAGATATAAGTAAAATACCAAGAAAAGGATACATTGATGGGAACAAAGTTACTAACAGAGTAGAAAGTTAATTTACACGAACGATCTTCTGTGTAAGAGGGATGAGGGAAAGATTATAGTCTAAACAAATCTACACAAAAATATACATATTATAATTTTAGGAAAGTGCTCGAAAAGTATCTACATTCCAGTGGTTGCTGGACTGCACCGTTCACTTAAAAATAATAAAATGAAAAATAAACCATAGGGAAAATTAACCAAGATTTTAACGAAACGAATTCAATTAATAGCAAACTTATGTTGAATGATGTTTCTCCTTATGTTGAAGATGAATGATGTGTCTTCTTATGTTGAAGATGAGTGATGTTTTTTCTTATGTTGGAGATGAATGATGTTTCTCCTTATGTTGAAGATGAATGATGTGTCTTCTTATGTTGAAGATGAGTGATGTTTTTTCTTATGTTGGAGATGAATGATGTTTCTCCTTATGTTGAAGATGAATGATGTGTCTTCTTATGTTGAAGATGAGTGATGTTTTTTCTTATGTTGGAGATGAATGATGTTTCTCCTTATGTTGAAGATGAATGATGTGTCTTCTTATGTTGAAGATGAGTGATGTTTTTTCTTATGTTGGAGATGAATGATGTTTCTCCTTATGTTGAAGATGAATGATGTGTCTTCTTATGTTGAAGATGAGTGATGTTTTTTCTTATGTTGGAGATGAATGATGTTTCTCCTTATGTTGAAGATGAATGATGTGTCTTCTTATGTTGAAGATGAGTGATGTTTTTTCTTATGTTGGAGATGAATGATGTTTCTCCTTATGTTGAAGATGAATGATGTGTCTTCTTATGTTGAAGATGAGTGATGTTTTTTCTTATGTTGGAGATGAATGATGTTTCTCCTTATGTTGAAGATGAATGATGTGTCTTCTTATGTTGAAGATGAGTGATGTTTTTTCTTATGTTGGAGATGAATGATGTTTCTCCTTATGTTGAAGATGAATGATGTGTCTTCTTATGTTGAAGATGAGTGATGTTTTTTCTTATGTTGGAGATGAATGATGTTTCTCCTTATGTTGAAGATGAATGATGTGTCTTCTTATGTTGAAGATGAGTGATGTTTTTTCTTATGTTGGAGATGAATGATGTTTCTCCTTATGTTGAAGATGAATGATGTGTCTTCTTATGTTGAAGATGAGTGATGTTTTTTCTTATGTTGGAGATGAATGATGTTTCTCCTTATGTTGAAGATGAATGATGTGTCTTCTTATGTTGAAGATGAGTGATGTTTTTTCTTATGTTGGAGATGAATGATGTTTCTCCTTATGTTGAAGATGAATGATGTGTCTTCTTATGTTGAAGATGAGTGATGTTTTTTCTTATGTTGGAGATGAATGATGTTTCTCCTTATGTTGAAGATGAATGATGTGTCTTCTTATGTTGAAGATGAGTGATGTTTTTTCTTATGTTGGAGATGAATGATGTTTCTCCTTATGTTGAAGATGAATGATGTGTCTTCTTATGTTGAAGATGAGTGATGTTTTTTCTTATGTTGGAGATGAATGATGTTTCTCCTTATGTTGAAGATGAATGATGTGTCTTCTTATGTTGAAGATGAGTGATGTTTTTTCTTATGTTGGAGATGAATGATGTTTCTCCTTATGTTGAAGATGAATGATGTGTCTTCTTATGTTGAAGATGAGTGATGTTTTTTCTTATGTTGGAGATGAATGATGTTTCTCCTTATGTTGAAGATGAATGATGTGTCTTCTTATGTTGAAGATGAGTGATGTTTTTTCTTATGTTGGAGATGAATGATGTTTCTCCTTATGTTGAAGATGAATGATGTGTCTTCTTATGTTGAAGATGAGTGATGTTTTTTCTTATGTTGGAGATGAATGATGTTTCTCCTTATGTTGAAGATGAATGATGTGTCTTCTTATGTTGAAGATGAGTGATGTTTTTTCTTATGTTGGAGATGAATGATGTTTCTCCTTATGTTGAAGATGAATGATGTGTCTTCTTATGTTGAAGATGAGTGATGTTTTTTCTTATGTTGGAGATGAATGATGTTTCTCCTTATGTTGAAGATGAATGATGTGTCTTCTTATGTTGAAGATGAGTGATGTTTTTTCTTATGTTGGAGATGAATGATGTTTCTCCTTATGTTGAAGATGAATGATGTGTCTTCTTATGTTGAAGATGAGTGATGTTTTTTCTTATGTTGGAGATGAATGATGTTTCTCCTTATGTTGAAGATGAATGATGTGTCTTCTTATGTTGAAGATGAGTGATGTTTTTTCTTATGTTGGAGATGAATGATGTTTCTCCTTATGTTGAAGATGAATGATGTGTCTTCTTATGTTGAAGATGAGTGATGTTTTTTCTTATGTTGGAGATGAATGATGTTTCTCCTTATGTTGAAGATGAATGATGTGTCTTCTTATGTTGAAGATGAGTGATGTTTTTTCTTATGTTGGAGATGAATGATGTTTCTCCTTATGTTGAAGATGAATGATGTGTCTTCTTATGTTGAAGATGAGTGATGTTTTTTCTTATGTTGGAGATGAATGATGTTTCTCCTTATGTTGAAGATGAATGATGTGTCTTCTTATGTTGAAGATGAGTGATGTTTTTTCTTATGTTGGAGATGAATGATGTTTCTCCTTATGTTGAAGATGAATGATGTGTCTTCTTATGTTGAAGATGAGTGATGTTTTTTCTTATGTTGGAGATGAATGATGTTTCTCCTTATGTTGAAGATGAATGATGTGTCTTCTTATGTTGAAGATGAGTGATGTTTTTTCTTATGTTGGAGATGAATGATGTTTCTCCTTATGTTGAAGATGAATGATGTGTCTTCTTATGTTGAAGATGAGTGATGTTTTTTCTTATGTTGGAGATGAATGATGTTTCTCCTTATGTTGAAGATGAATGATGTGTCTTCTTATGTTGAAGATGAGTGATGTTTTTTCTTATGTTGGAGATGAATGATGTTTCTCCTTATGTTGAAGATGAATGATGTGTCTTCTTATGTTGAAGATGAGTGATGTTTTTTCTTATGTTGGAGATGAATGATGTTTCTCCTTATGTTGAAGATGAATGATGTGTCTTCTTATGTTGAAGATGAGTGATGTTTTTTCTTATGTTGGAGATGAATGATGTTTCTCCTTATGTTGAAGATGAATGATGTGTCTTCTTATGTTGAAGATGAGTGATGTTTTTTCTTATGTTGGAGATGAATGATGTTTCTCCTTATGTTGAAGATGAATGATGTGTCTTCTTATGTTGAAGATGAGTGATGTTTTTTCTTATGTTGGAGATGAATGATGTTTCTCCTTATGTTGAAGATGAATGATGTGTCTTCTTATGTTGAAGATGAGTGATGTTTTTTCTTATGTTGGAGATGAATGATGTTTCTCCTTATGTTGAAGATGAATGATGTGTCTTCTTATGTTGAAGATGAGTGATGTTTTTTCTTATGTTGGAGATGAATGATGTTTCTCCTTATGTTGAAGATGAATGATGTGTCTTCTTATGTTGAAGATGAGTGATGTTTTTTCTTATGTTGGAGATGAATGATGTTTCTCCTTATGTTGAAGATGAATGATGTGTCTTCTTATGTTGAAGATGAGTGATGTTTTTTCTTATGTTGGAGATGAATGATGTTTCTCCTTATGTTGAAGATGAATGATGTGTCTTCTTATGTTGAAGATGAGTGATGTTTTTTCTTATGTTGGAGATGAATGATGTTTCTCCTTATGTTGAAGATGAATGATGTGTCTTCTTATGTTGAAGATGAGTGATGTTTTTTCTTATGTTGGAGATGAATGATGTTTCTCCTTATGTTGAAGATGAATGATGTGTCTTCTTATGTTGAAGATGAGTGATGTTTTTTCTTATGTTGGAGATGAATGATGTTTCTCCTTATGTTGAAGATGAATGATGTGTCTTCTTATGTTGAAGATGAGTGATGTTTTTTCTTATGTTGGAGATGAATGATGTTTCTCCTTATGTTGAAGATGAATGATGTGTCTTCTTATGTTGAAGATGAGTGATGTTTTTTCTTATGTTGGAGATGAATGATGTTTCTCCTTATGTTGAAGATGAATGATGTGTCTTCTTATGTTGAAGATGAGTGATGTTTTTTCTTATGTTGGAGATGAATGATGTTTCTCCTTATGTTGAAGATGAATGATGTGTCTTCTTATGTTGAAGATGAGTGATGTTTTTTCTTATGTTGGAGATGAATGATGTTTCTCCTTATGTTGAAGATGAATGATGTGTCTTCTTATGTTGAAGATGAGTGATGTTTTTTCTTATGTTGGAGATGAATGATGTTTCTCCTTATGTTGAAGATGAATGATGTGTCTTCTTATGTTGAAGATGAGTGATGTTTTTTCTTATGTTGGAGATGAATGATGTTTCTCCTTATTTTTAAGATGAATGATGTTTCTTCTTATGTTGAAGATGAGTGATGTTTCTTCTTATGTTGAAGATGAATGATGTTTCTCCTTATGTTGAAGATGAATGATGTTTCTTCTTATGTTGAAGATGAATGATGTTTCTTCTTATGTTGAAGATGAATGATGTTTCTCCTTATGTTGAAGATGAGTGATGTGTCTTCTTAAGTTGAAGATAAGTGATGTTTTTCTTATGTT